>JAOQMS010044379.1:0-10425 GCA_027563885.1 Erythroxylum longipes | reverse complement strand
GTTTTATTAATAATAAATATTTTCATTACAAAACTATAACTGAAGAAGATAAAGTTACATGTAAATACACTTGCTTTTCAGGGCACTATATTTACATAACTCCAACACTATGTGGGCAAGTTTAGATGAGAGGTGTATGAATTCCTTTACACCTTTAGCAAAACGCTCATAGTCTAGTGATAGACATCTAAAGGTTTCAAAAGTCGCTTCTGCAATATTCATACCCTTATAACTATTAAGAGCATTACCTAACTTAACTGAAAAATTAGAAACAATGCCCAATATAATGACATGTCCATTACATTAAATTGAAAAGTAATAAAATGCAATGAAATTATAATATCCGAAAACCTAAAATTCATAATAGAAAATGAATAATAATTTTTCGTTATTAAACAATCTTTTATCTATATAGGCTATGTTTTTGTTATAATATATGTGCTTTATTATAACTTATTCGACAAAAGGGTCAAAGAAATTTTATTTTATTCCAAATTTCAAATGATTTAACAGTCTATTTCAATTTGTTTGCGACATATTAAAACTAACTCTCTTTGCCTTTAGACATAACTCTTTCACTATTAATGTGTGTTAGTGCTTTCACTCGTCAATCTTTTGATTTCACATATTTGCTAATGTCTTCATAGATTCAGGTTCTCATGTTCTGGGAATTTATGTTGTAAGAGTAATGCACACTAATAGTAGTTGCTCATGCACACTAACAGTAATGCACACTAACAGTAGTTGTTCATGTTCTCATGTTCAGGTAAATAGTTGTGTTGCTATTCATTGTCATTTTTGGCACAGAGAGCCAAATTGAATCCAAAACATCCCTCCTAAAGGTAAAGATCTGAGCTTGTTATTAATGTTTCTCTTTTTTTGTTCGATAGTGTTTGAGTTTTAACTAGGAATTTTCTGTGGTGGCCTTTGTTGGATGCTTGGAAAATGTGGGTTAAATTTAATAGGTTGTTGTTTTCAGTTCTGAGATTTCTTTACTTAAATATTCGAATATATTTTAGCTAGTAAACCAATACTGGAGCTCCAGTATATGTGCATTCCATTAACGATTCCCTGAATTAATTGGATTTTACCTCCATAAGAGAGTTTATGAATAACCATAGCTTTTAGGTTGAAATTGGCATCTAAGGTATTTGCTAGGTGTTGTTGAAAGTTAAAGGCTATAGATTTAAACTAGTGTCTATTGTAGTTAATCAATATTTTGTTAAGACTATGATT
This sequence comes from Erythroxylum longipes, assembly GCA_027563885.1. Lineage (NCBI taxonomy): Eukaryota > Viridiplantae > Streptophyta > Magnoliopsida > Malpighiales > Erythroxylaceae > Erythroxylum > Erythroxylum longipes. The sequence goes on along the minus strand of JAOQMS010044379.1, from coordinate 9,189 downwards.
TGGCTTTTCTCCTTATTGATAACCAATGTAGATATTTTTCAGATTGGGTTAGCATTCATCATAATTTGGTCTCATACACTAATTATTCTGATTGAATTACATATTGGGACAAGAAAGTTCAATTCAAATAGGATTAGGAATTAGAATATAATCATAGAAGAATTAAGTTTTCTGTTAGAAGTTGGAGTTATAACTTTCATTTTAACTAACTTGATTATAGAGATGTTCTTGTTATTAATACTCTTAAACTATAAGTATTTGTTTTCATAGATATGTAGGTCCAATCTACAAATTTCTATTAATACTCTTAAACTATAAGAAGTTGTTTTCTTATACACTTTGCAATCCAATCTACAAATTTATGAGGAAATTTAAAAACATGCATAATATTCAAAATAAAGCCCTAATTTAATGAGCCAAAATCTTTATTAAAGTTTGGTTTAATATTATAGTTCTTGTAAGAAACTTTCTTGCTGTAATTCTTAAGAAGCTCTTACACTAATTGGGGAATATACTTTGGGAGGTAGTTAACAGTCTTCCTTACTTCCCTTAACATCCTTTCCTTTTGTAAAGAATTCAAGCACTAAATCAGTTACTATAATCTTAGTATAGTCCAATTCTTATGAAAGAAATAGACATGAAAACCATCTACTCCTAGTACTTTATTAGGAATAGGAGCATGCAAGGCTTCTTCAACTTCAATGGTTGTCAATTTTGAGTGGCACTGCACAATTTCACCATGTATTGGAACACAAAAACAAAGGCAACATGTTTATATAACATCACAACTCAAAATAACCCTTGATAGAGAACAACTCATTGAACATCTGAGGATGTGGATACTAGATACAGATAGCCAAAATAAAATAATCTTATATTGTTTCCCTGCAGTCTAAATTCATACCTTTAAAAATAATCTCATAGTTGCTTGCACAATCTCGAAGTTGTTTCTGGATGATATCTCGTGAATGAATTAATCCATGAGCAACTCAATCAAAGCAAATTCAGGTCTCTTTTCGAGTTTTTACAGATCATCTTCATCTATTATCTGAAGCATTCAAAGTTCCATATCTAAAGTTGATGGAGATAAACCTTTGAGATAATCTGTAACTGCTGAAACTGAAAAATTGCAAAAATTGGGTGGTTAAAGCATCAACTTTCTTCTTATTGTTCTCTGCTTCCTCAGCTTTGTTATCCTTCTCATCCTTAACTGGTTCACTAGATTTAAACAAAATTTCCCTAGATAGTGATTGGATTGAAGGCAAGAAGAAAGGAGCTCTCTCTGGTTTCTTTGGAGGTTCAATAGGTTTGTTACGAACCTAAAAATATAGACTTCCTTGATTAGAAAGAAGACTTACTCAACAAAAAGAATTCTCATAAATGTTACATTTACTGACTTTACAGATTAGACAAGCTAGAGAGCAAAGAAACACCTTTATGATGTCTAAGTTGATTAAGCTTTGCCATTGACTTTTAGCCAACAAAGAGAGAGTAACAAGATCTAGAATTTGTTGATGGAAACTTGGCAAAGCAGAGGACTCTTTGATTTCCGAGTTATTCATAATAGGCTTGTCAGAGTTCTCTTTATTCATAATAGGCTTGTCAGAGTTCTCAACTTGAGAACCTTCAATTGAAGAGATAGATGGCAGTCTAACACTGACAACTTCTTTTCCACTTGTATAAGAGTCGATGCTTGAAGTTCCAGAGAACATTGACTGATTAACCCTAACAGTTTCACCCATTGACAAACCTTAGTACCATTTTAACATCCTAAATGATGTTTCAATACAAATGTAACGTACCACAAAAAGACCCCCATTTGATCAGCATTGAATGTGTTGATTTATGTTCTTTCATACAGCCTGCTATGTTGAAATTTGTGGAAGAGTTTGCAAAGTCAGTAAGAGTGAAGAAGAGAAGTAGAATGAAGAACAAGTTTCCAGTGTTTAAGAGGAAGCTAGAAATGATGATTTTGGGAGCAATTCAAAACTGCTTGGATCCAAAGAACAGAATCCGAATGGTTGAGAATCAGTGGAGGAATGAAAATAAATGGAAGATAAGTGAGAAGAATGAAGCTACATGCAATGAAAAGCTGAAGAATGAAGAATCAGAAGATGTGAAGCAAGTGTAGAGCTGACTTTACATCTGTTGAAGAAAAAACCTGAAGCAGAGTTTATCAACTTCTGAAGCAATTTCTGAAGCAAATCCTGAAGCAAAAACCTGAAGCAACTGAAGAGAAGTCTTGCAAGTCAATGAAGTAGAGGAATTCAAGTCAAAGTAACAATTGTCATTAAAGGAAATCAAGTTAGTGAAGTCGAGCATCAGTTTTTATTCCTATAGTATCAAACATCTTTTGTCTTTTTACTTTTGGCAGCTTTAAATCATTAGGAAATCCCATTGTTAGTTTTTGTTAATGTATCAACCAACATTTTTGCTTTTGTCCTTGCTAAACCAATGAGAGTAAGATACTTGTCAAAATCTTACTCATTAGTTGTTTTTTTTTCTTTCATTTTAAGCCATTGATGTAAGTAGGCAAGAAGAGTGTGAGAGCTAACTTGTAAAAGCTCTAGAACATTTTTTTAGAAGTAATGAAACAGTTGCACTATATGAAAAAAACCATCTTGTTCTCTTCATCTTCTGTGTATGAAAAATTTCCTTGCTTTCAGTGTTGATTTTGAGTTTTTATGAATGTGTGTGTAGAGAGTTATGTTGGAGAAATTTCCAAGAGTGGAAAGAAGCAAATTTGAAAGTAAAAATTTCCATTTTTTTGAAAACCTCATAGTCTCTATACATCAAAGTCTTGCAAACACTGGTATCCGAAGCCTTACAAACACTTGAAAAATACGTACATTATTATTAGAGTGACATTTACAGAGAATACATTTAGTTTATAGGAAGCAAATGTTGTTCTTCTATAAAGTTTCCTTCCTTTGAAGCAAATTATTCAATTCAAGAGCTGCTGGAAAGAGTCAGTTGTAGTCATCTTCAGGCTTGAGTTTGGAGCAGACTTGATGTTCAGTTCATCTTTGCTGAAGTGCTAGGAGTTACGTTGTCACTTTCCACAGTGGTATCAGAGCTACACGGTTCACTCAACCTGGATTGAACCAAAATCATGTCAGGTACAAGCTTTCCCATGATGAATCTGCAAAGTGTACAAGCTAATATATTAGTTTTAACTGGTGGAAATTACAGAGCTTAGGCTCTTAAAGTTGAGGATTATCTTAGAATGTGTGAGTGTTGGGATGTGGTAAATGAAGGGGTGACTGATGTTAAGGGATTGACAGAGTTAACAGATCAACAACTAACAAGACTTAGGCAGGATAGAGATAAAGATTTCAAGGCTCTTATTTTTCTAAGATCAGTAGTGAGTGAGGCAATTTTGTTAAGACATGTAAGTTGCAAAAGTGCTAAAGAATTGTGGGAAACTTTGAAACTTTAGTATGTGGGCTCAGCTCAGTCCTTGAGGTTGAAGAAGCAATCTGTAATGAGGAGTTTTAAGAATTTATCAATGAAGGATGAAGAGAATGTGGGAGCTGCAAAAACTAGATTCATGAATTTGGTTCAACGGCTGAAGAAGTTTGGAGAAAATTCAAATACTGACATATTAGTGGACAAGTTCTTGATCAGATTACCTTTGAGATTTGAAGCAAGCATAGTACCTGTATAATGGCAATTCACTAATAATCCAGATTCTGTGACATTGGAGCAAGTTTTCAATATGTTGGAGATGCATGAAGAGAGGCATGGAATTTGAAGGGAAGGAGAGGAATATGCCTTGAAAGCTGAACGGTTTAAAGTGCCTGAAAATCTACTAATTCTTACCCAAACTCCAAATTTGACTTAAAACCATCTTGAATCAAATGTAGTGCAACCTTAGATGTCTTCACGTCTACTGAACCAACCTCAAAACACTCAAAATCCTTACCAGACCTCATTTACTCAAAACCAGTCTTATCAAAACCAAATGCAATATCAGTTACCTCCAATATATCCTCAAACACCATTCCCTCATCAATTGCCCTACTTGAATCATCCCCAAAATTACCAAGTTACAAACCAGTATGCTGGGAACAACTCAAACCGAATGCAAAGTGAATCTAGAATTTCAAGGTGGGGAATGTTTCCAAGTTGCAAGTTTTGTGGGAAGAACAATCATGCTGCTGAAGAATGTTTTTGGAATGAAAATGTGGATTGTATACATTGCAGAAAAAGAGGACATTCAAAGAGGGTGTGTTATAAGAAATGGTTGAATGAGCAATAAAATCCTCAAAGCCCCATCTTTGGCAAACCACCACCAATCCATCCCTTACAAAAGTAAACTACTTCGTCAAGTCAAATTCCAATTCAACCTCAGCCTTACCAAAATATTCCTAGATCACAAATTTACCAAGCTCACTATGTTGCAAATTCTGAAAATGCATCATATCCACCACAATTTACCTCTCAGCCATCATTAACTCATGCTTATTCACCTCAACTACAAACAACTTAGCCTTATGCATCCCAATTAGCTTATACCCACCAAATGCCATACCATTCGATCCATACACAAACATTAAGCCAACAGCCACAAAATACTTATCCTGTTGATAACTCCTCATCCCAACAACTTTCAGAAACTAGTCCAAATCTCCAAGCTAACCTACATAACATTCCAAACAATCAGCCTAGTTCATCACAGACTAGCAAAGCAATAGAAAAACCAGTGACAGAGGAAAGTGTATTTATGGTGGAAGCTTGTCACAACACCAGGAAAAATGACCCTGATGCTAAAATTTGCATAGCTAAACTAAAGGAGGAGAAAGAGGGTGAATGGCTAGTGGACAGTGGATGTTCAAATCACATGAAAAGAAGAAGAGAAGAATTTGTGAAGAAAGATACAAATGTAAACACAGTGGTAAAGATTGTAAATGGTGACATTATACCAGTATCATGGAAGAGGGATGTTAAACTAGCTATAAGGCAGCAAATACAATCCTTGATGAAGTCTATTACATCCCTGAACTTGATCAAAATTTGATCAGTGTTGGTCAGCTATTGGAGAAGAAGTACAAGGTACATTTTGAAGATGAAATGTGCAGGATTTTCAATGAGCAAGGTGAACTGGTGCATAAAGTTCCAATGATTAATAGAGTTTTCAAGATTAAAATGCAAGAAGTGGATGGAGCATTTACTGCTCTCTTATTGACAGAGATGACTCAACTATGGATCGAAGATATGGACATGCAAACTTGGATTATGTCATTGATATGCAGAAGAAAGGATTGGTTTATGGAATACCATAATTGAGCAGCAAGTTAAAATCAGTGTGTGAAGCTTGTGCAAAAGGGAAGAGCCATGTTTTACCTTTTCCAACAAATGATTAGAGAGTCACAGAGAAGTTACAATTGGTGCACACTGATGTCTGTGGACCTATGGAGACACCATCTATTGGTGGGAGTAGATATTATGTAGAATTCATTGATGATGTGTCAAGATATTCGTGGATCTACTTCATGAAGAGTAAAGATCAGGTATGTGGCATGTTTAAAATATGGAGGGCTGAAGTTGAAAGTCAATGTGGAAATAAGGTGAGATGTTTGAGAAGTGATAGAGGAGGGGAGTACATTTCGAATGAGATGAAGAATTACTTTGAAAAAGAAGGAATTTTTCATCAATTTTCGGTTGCATATTCACCTCAGCAGAATGGAGTTTCAGAAAGGAAGAATAGATCAATTGTGGAACTGGAAAAGGCAATGATGTTTGGAATGAAGGTTCCAAGAAGTTTTTGGCCTGAAGCATGCTTTACTGCTATCTATGTGCAAAACAGAATGAAGACTAGAGCTTTTAAGGAGAAAACACCATTTGAAGTTTTGTTTGGAGTTAAACCGAAGGTGAATCATTTAAGGGTATTTAGATGTGTTGCTTACATGCACATTCCTGAACCAAAAAGAACAAAGTTAGATGAGAAAAGCAATGAAAGGAGTAATGATGGGATATAGTGTAGAATCCAAAGGGTATAGAATTTACAACCTTGAAACTAAGAAGATGTTTATGTCTAGAGATGTGAAATTTGATGAAAATGAAGGATGGAAATTGGGAGAGCCTACCATGAAGAAGTCAGGAGTAGTTGATATTGACATACCAATGAATGAAACAACTGCTGGAGAAAATATAAGAGAAGAACCACATGATAAAGTGATAGAAGCTAGAGATTCAAACAATTCTGAAGAGGAAGGTAATCAAGAGGAGGCATCACCTAGTTCAGGAAGTGAAGAATCAAGCTCAGAAATTTAGGGTGAGACCTCCAACTCTGACAGTGCACACAAAGAGAGGGACTTGGCCTCAATTTACAATGAAACTAACCCTTTGTTTGATTTCAGGTATGATAATGCAGAGGAAGAAGAACCAGAAGATGCACACATGGTATCCAAATATGCCATGTCTGTAGGAGCTGAACCAAAGACATACAATCAAGCAATTAAACAAGGAGTGTGGCAGGGTCCTATAGATGAAGAGATAAAGGCAATAGAGGACAATGGCACTTAGCTGCTGGTGGATCTACCTACTCTAGCAACTAAAGTGGTGGATTCGAAGTGGATCTATAAAACAAAGCTTAACCCGGATGGATCTGTCAACAAGCACAAAGCTAGATTGGTTATGAGGAGATACAAACAAGAATATGGAGTGGATTACACTGAAACTTATGCACCAGTAGCAAGATTGGACACTGTGAGGTTGTTACTGGCCTTGGGAGCGAACAATGGGTGGAAAGTACATCAAATGGATGTGAAGAGTGCATTTCTCAATGGAATGTTGGATGAAGAAGTATACTTGAAGCAACTCGAAGGGTATGTGAAAGAGGGACAGGCGCAAAAGGTTTACAAGTTGGTGAAGGCACTTTATGGATTAAAACAAGCTCCAAGAGCTTGGTATTAAAGAATCAATAGATACTTGCTGCAGAATGGGTTCACAAGAAGCAAAAGTGAAGCCACATTGTATGTAAAGGGTGATAAAGGAGAAAAATTGATCTGCTCACTATATGTAGATGATTTGCTTATAATTGGAACTAAGGAGAAGCTAGTGGAGGACTTTAAGGAGCTGATGAAGTCTGTAGTCTGAATTCAAAATCACAGACTTAGGAGAGATGAGTTATTTCTTAGGCTTGGAGATTGATCAAAGGAAAGATGGGATATTCATTCATTAAAGGAAATATGCAGAGGAGCTAATTGAGAAGTTCAAGCTAAAGGATGCAGTGGCATGACAACTCCCATGGAACATCAGCTGAAGTTGGAGACTACAAAATTAGGTGAGCAATTTGATGTGACTTATTATAGAAGTATGATTAGATCCTTAATGTATTTGTGTGCATCAAGACCTGATATTGCATGTGCTATGAATATCATGGCTGGTTTCAATCATAATCCTTCGAGACAATATGCTTTATATGCTAGAAGAATATTGAGATATGTGAAGCATACTGTTGATCATGGAATTTAATTTGGAAAGGGAGAAAAGGTAGAGTTGTATGTAAGTGTAGGAGTGGATATTGTTGTAGTTTGGGTTCAAGAATTTTTTCTTGGTGTTCAAAGAAGAAAAAGAGTGTAGCACAATCATCAGCTGAAGCTGAATATGTGGCAATGAATATGGCTGCCAAACAAGCTTAATGGTTGAAGAAAATTTTGAAGGATATGGATGAATTGAAGGTAAATTGTGTGACAATCTATTGTGATTCAAGTACTGCAATTTCAATGGATGAGAATCCATCTGACCATATGAGAACAAAGCACATGAAGGTGAAGTATCATTATGTTAGAGAATTGATTGAGGAAAAGGAAATCAAGATGGCATTTTGCAGATCAAACTTCCAACTTGTTGATTTAATCACCAAGGCATTACCAAAATGGATATTTGAGTCTTTGAAGAAACTGATAGGAGTGCAGGCTGCACAAAATAAAGGAGGAGTTGTTGATTTGTGTTGTTTCATACAACCTACTATGTTGAAATTTATGGAAGAGTTTGCAAAGTTAGTGAGAGTGAAGAAGAGAAGTAGAATGAAGAACAAGTTTCCAGTGTTTAAGAGGAAGCTAGAGATGATGATTTTAGGAGCAATTCAGAACTGCTTGGATTCAAAGAACAGAATCCTAATGGTTGAGAATCAGTGGAGGAATGAAAATAAATGCAAGATAAGTGAGAAGAATGAAGCTACATACAATGAAGAGATGAAGAATGAAGAATCAGAAGATGTGAAGCAAGTGCAGAGGTGACTTTACATCTGCTGAAGAAAAAACCTGAAGCAGAGTTTATCAACTTTTGAAGCAATTTCTGAAGCAAATCCTAAAGAAAAAACCTGAAGCAACTGAGGAGAAGTCTTGCAAGTCAATGAAGTAGAGGAATTCAAGTCAAAGTAACAATTTTCATTAAAGGAAATCAAGCTAGTTAAGTTGAGCATCAATTTTTGTTCCTATAGTATCAAGCATCTTTTGTCTTTTTACTTTTGGCAGCTTTAAATCATTAGGAAATCCCATTGTTAGTTTTTGTTAATGTATCAACCAATAGCTTTGCTTTTGTCCTTGCTGAACCAATAAGAGTAAGATACTTGTCAAAATCTTACTCATTAGTTGTTTTTTCTCTTTCATTTTTAAGCCATTGATGTAAGTAGGCAAGAAGAGTGTGAGAGCTAACTTGAAAAAGCTCTAGAACATTTTTTTAGAAGTAATGAAACAGTTGCAGTATATGAAAAAAACCATCTTCTTCTCTTCATCTTTTGTGTATAAAAAATTTCCTTGCTTTTGGTGTTGATTTTGAGTTTTTATGAATGTGTGTATAGAGAGTTATGTTGGAGAAATTTTCAAGAGTGGAAAGAAGCAAATTTGAAAGTAAAATTTTCTATTTTTTTGAAAACCTCATTGTCTCTATACATCAAAGTCTTACAAACACTGGTATCCGAAGCCTTACAAACACTTGGAAAATACATACATTATTATTAGAGTGACATTTACAGAGAATACATTTAGTTTATAGGAAGTAAATGTTGTTCTTCTACAAAGTTTCCTTCCTTTAAAGCAAATTATTCAGTTCAGGAGCTGCTGGAAAGAGTCAATTGTAGTCATCTTCTGTAACACCCCACTTTCGCTGGATCCGAACCCGATATCGATGGTGATACCCGAATCCGTGCCCCGCGAGAATGGCGTGTCACGTCACTTACCA
>JAOQMS010044378.1:0-10426 GCA_027563885.1 Erythroxylum longipes | reverse complement strand
CACGCTGATGATTAAAGGATTCAGGTTGAAAGGTAGGAATAAAGTAGTCGACTGCTCCAAGAGCTGAGCTGAGACTAGTAAAGTGGAGTTTTGATAAGGTAACCCGAAAGTGATCAAGTTGTTATCTTTGGGTGATAACTTACGTATTACGATAGTCTGCATGTATGATAGTATCAGAGCAAGTATGTATGAAAGTGTTAGACTCCAGAAACGGGGTCTGACAGGTATGGTATCAGAGCAAGCAAGCAAGCAAGGAGTTAGACTCCGAAAACGGGGTCTGACATAAGTGATACTCAACATATTTGTTGAAATCCGGACTTAGGTTCGATGATATGTGAAAGTGAATGTGTAAAGTGAATATAAGTGACTGATTGATATATGAGATTTGATGCATTCCACTATATGAATACATGATCAGATAAAGATAGTTGTGATCAGAGTAGCCACCGAAAAAGAGCTTACAGCTCAGAATGTGATTAAGAGCCAAAGGTTCACTATATATAATAAGCTCGGTATCCCCAACGAATACAGGACAGTTATCAATGAGCCTGGTATTTGTTCGCCTAAGGTTACACATGCTAAGTTTTACTATTTATAACCTCGGTAAATTCCCCAAGCGCGCGGGTCATTCGTGTAGTACCTAAGGTGTCGATCCCATGAGGAAGAGAACTAGTCCCAAAATTTAACGACAGCTAAGTTCTCAATACCTAATTAAACAACTACTGCATAAATTAAAATTAATCAATAATCAAATATAAGGATTAAAGCACCAAAAGAGTGAACAAAAGCAAATTCCCACAAATAATCCGAATTTCAACCTAGAAGTGACAATTGAGAGAAAGGGGGAATTTATACGAAGTTAAACAAAATCTACCTAATTATGTAATTTTCAATTTAACGGGTCTAGACAATCCTAGGGTGAATTACTCTCTTGAGTTATAATCCTTAACCCTAATTAATAATCCCTAATTAAAATTATGAAAATTGCGATCTCTTGATCCGTAATTGGTCCAAAACCTAAATTAGTTCTAAAGTTGTCTATTAACCTACTGGGAATCTATGCTCAATCTCTTGTTACATGACTCTACTGGTTTGATTCAATTCTCTACCTATCGATTTACCTACTCTCGTTAACTTAAGTTGATGATTTTCACCGGCTTACCCTCTCAGTTTATTGTCAAGTTATGAAGAATCAAATTAAATCACAATTGAATCGAATAATAACATAATCAAATCGATTTTATTAATCTCAAGAATAAAAACCCGAAGATAAGTTTAGACAAACAAATCAACACTCAACAACAATATTTCTAATCAATCTCCAAATCTCACACATTAATGAAATCGAAATAAAAACTAGAAAATACTGTTGGAATGGGTCTTGGAGGTCACGACTGCGAGAAACTACCTGTTCCGGGAAGTACTTCGCGTCAAGGGTGTCTTTATGCCTCTCTTCCTTCGTCGATCGCCTGATCTCTATCTAGAAGTCTCACAGATTTTTGGTAGAATCTCTCTTTTGTGCAGCTCTCTCGACACTCTAAAGTCTGATGGTGGCTGTCACATCATGTTCTATTTATTCTCTGGAAGCCCTAGGTCAAACTCAGAGTCGAAACAGTCCAAAACATCACTCAAAATTTGAGTTTTCGTGTTACCCCGACGCAGGGCACGATCGTGGCCTTACATGCCATGATCTTGTCCGCAACTTTTTCCTTACTGTCACGATCGTGGCCTGAAGTGCGCGATCATGGCTTGACTTGACACTCTCTATCACGATCGTGGCTCCTAGTGCACGTTCGTGGCTTGGCTGCCTCTGACTCTTCCTCTTCTATCACGATTGTGGCCACTGTACACAATCGTGACCTGTGTCTTTTAGCTCGAAACTCTTCAGATTTTCACCGTTCTTCCTTTTTTACCCTGTAACACTAGCACACACATCAAGGTACCTAAAAAATATACAATTTAAGCTCAAAGATTCAAACTAACCCATACAAACACTTAAACACAAAACTAATCTAATTAAACCCTAAATGCATACTTAACACTCAATTTAACACAAAATGCATAACAAATTAAAACCTAAAACATCATATAAAACACTACTATCAACATCCCCACACTTAAACGTTTTCTTGTCCTTAAGTAAACAAAACAACAACACCTATCAAAACAAACACACCATGCAATAATGTGACAATGGCTCTAATCTTCATGAACTAAATTTAATCTTGGACACACCCATTCAAATTATGTCAAATCATTAATATGCAAAACTAAGTGTTAACCTATTTATACAACTCAATCAAAACTAAGTGTTAACCAATTTACCTATTTCAATTGTGTACACACATTAATAAATTTTCAGTCCCTCAGACTTGGTAACTATTCCTAGGTATAGTTCCATGAAACTTCAAGCCTATTACAAGTCCGGTAGATTTTTATTTAGAACACATAATTTTTTAATTATTTTTTTCACCAGGACTTAGCCTTTTGCTCGAAGACAAACATTTGTGATGAATGTCGATTCGGTTACTTGACTAAGTCGTTTATTAATAACTTGGTTGAAATGTCATTATAGCCTTTTTACGTGAAGGTACACATTTGTAATGCGTGTCAATCTGGTTACTCAGCTACTTCATGTATTCAACTGGCTACTAGCTCTATTCATAACCTGAAGGACAGCGAAAATAATGATTATTAAATACTTATTAATTTTTTTTATTGCCTACCTTGTTGTTTTTAGCTATTTGTTTCCATAAAAAATACTAGTTGAGCTACTTAACCTAAAAGGTCTCAAATTATGAATGAATGTGACAATCTATAGGGTGCTAAATGTACACTATGTCCTAATTAGGTTGTATATTTATCCCAAAGGCCCCCTCTAATTCACTAATTTCGTAGGCTAATGATTGTTCACAATGTAATAGACCATGTCCAAGATAAAAAAAAATTCACTCAATTTAAGCCATTTGCGCATTTACACACTTCACACCATGCAACCTAATACTATCATACAGTATGCAAAATTCACATACAAAAGAAAAACACAGAATCCCTCCCTACACTTGAACAACACATTGTCCTCAATGTGAGAAGGAAACACACACGACACATACATACCGAAATGTGAAAACAGAAATGAAATAATGAAGAATAGATAAAATTAATGATAAAAAGAAAAATAAAAAATACAAATAGGAATAAAAAAAATAAACAACACAAAACAAAATAGAAATGAAGAAAAATTATAGGTTAGATTTGGATCCTAAGGAGATGGGGGTGGTGAGGGTGTGGGTGTGGGAGGTGGTAATTGAATATCCTGAGCTTCGAAATACCGATGGAATCGACGGATCTCTCGGCTCTAGCATCTTTTTGTACGCACCACTTCCTTTAATGTTATGTTGGTTTTAGATATTGCATCCAAAATCGTTGTCCAGCGTTGGTCCTCTTCTTCCAATTCCTCACTCGTTGATGCTTCCCATGCCTGCCTAGGTGGCGTGGAGCTCAAGCTTGCCTGACCCGTCCTGGTTCGCATATATGTCTTTTCATTTATTTCTAGCAGACTCATGTTGGTGGAGTGAATGATTTCTGCCCGAAATAGATGATGGTGGTCAAGGAACTCGGGCAGATGCACTATTAACCCCTCCGATCCATACCAAAATGCTCTGCGATGGTGGACACTAAGTACCCATTCCAAGATGGTTGCTCCGCTTTCGTGGAATTACAGCAAGAGCATTTAACACATGCATAGATATGCATACCAAAATACTATGGTCCATGCACCACAGTATGAACAGTTCCTTGGTTGAACACTTGTTGGTCTTTAATTTGTCAAAGACCAGCTGGCAAATAAATTTGTGTAGTAGCAAGTGTTCATGGGATCGGATAATATTGTTGTGGGCATTTTTGGCATAAAAACGCTCAATGTCGGTTAGCTCATGCTAGTATTAGGAGGGACAAAAGTCATCATGTTGTTCGACAATGGTGGATTCGGGGAATCCACATATGTTGCACATGATCTCTACTGTTAATTCATAAGCTTACCCCATCAATCTAAACCATAATTCCTTAGTGTTCTTCGGGTCAAAGGTCAAGGACGTGAAAAATTCTAAGGTAACCTCTTTATAAACAGGGAATTGGAATCTAATAAATTGACCCCGCTGGATCCTTTATGCTAAGTTTTCTATCAGCTCACGCACTTCTATTCTATCTAATGTATCAAAATCAAAATATTTAGGCATAATAATTTGCCTAGAACGAGGTGAATGGAAACGAATACCTTCCTCCTCGGTGTAAATAGGAAATGAAGCTTCAATGCCCACTTCTCGGTTTCGTCTCCTCCGTCCCGTGACTTGTTGTACTCTGTGAGGCTCCCGTAGGGTAGTTAGCTGGATACAAGGCATGTTTGGGTTGAGTTTGGAAAATTTTGGAGATTGCAAAAATTCCAGAGAGAAGTGAGAGTGTTTGAATGTTAGAATTATGGAGAGAGAAAGTAAAAATGAAAGTGAAGGTGTAAGTTAATTAAGAATTGAATAAATAGGTGGTAAAAAGGGTAAAATGGTAAAGTTGTCACTTAAAATTTCCATCCTCCCCTTTTTGTACATAGTTGTAGGCCACGATAGTGGCCTGCTATGCCACGATCATGGCATGTGCATACCATAGAAGGAAATCCCAATCACAGGCCATGATCGTGACCTCACAGGTCATGGTCCTGGCCAGTGCCTATATCCTAAGACCAAGAACTTCTTCTTCCAATTCTTTCTTTCTCTTAGTTCATAGTTCTTCTTTACTTCTCTTAATACGCTTGCGTACTCTTCCCCATGATTCTAAAATCCTATTCTCTTTTTTCTTTTATTGAACCAAAACAAGAATGAACTTAACTACGAAATTCAACTAATCTAACAAAATTAAACAATAAACTAATTTTTCCATGGGTTGCCTCCCATGTAGCGCTTCTTTTACTGTTGGTAGCTCCATGCTCCTTTTAAAGATCACGGTCATTGGAATGACTAATTTGATGGTAGTGTCGTTATTAATCTCAAAGTCTGAATATTTGCTGCCATATTGCAACTACCACCTTTCTTGAAATTTTCCTTGCCTCGCTTTCTACTTCATGAGCGCTTCTCATGGAAAGCATTTATAGGATTCTCAATGTCTTCCCATTCTCCTCGAGGTTCGGGTTTGTTGCGATCCACTAGAGTTGAAGGAGCTCTATACTCTCTAATAGTCATATTGAAGGTCAGTTGCTCCTTCCCTACTCGTGGAGTTAGTTCGCTCCCATCCATATAAATCATTGGGCAGGCAGTCGCTAAAAACGGTAGTCCAAGAATCATCGGAGTATCCTCATCTTCATTGATATCCAAATATATAAATCCTTGGGAAAGATAAAATTATTGACCTTGACTGGCACATCTTGTATGATTACCATCGGTCTAAGTGAAGTTCTATCAGCCGTCTTAACCAAAAACTTTATAGGTACTAACTCTTGTAACCCTAATTTAAGACTGAGAGTGTAGGGCATCGCATTTATACTTTTGTGAATGCCTTATCTATAATGATCTTATTGCTGTTGCAGGGGATGAAAAAGTCCCCTGGATCATCCTTCTTCACTATGTTGGGGGTGTCTTCTAGTATCCGCTCCTTCCCTTTCTTTGTGACGGACTCTTGTAATTTCAGTTTAGATTGTATTCATTCCGTCACTTCCTCGACTTTGTTTGGCTCGATTTCTTGAAACGTTCCTACTGCTCTCCTAGCATATAATTCCTTTTGAGTAAAAAATTGGTATGGGAATACCCGTTGAATTACTTGCACTGATTTGCTTACAGTCTCGCTTAGAAGGTCATCTTTAACTACTTGACCTTCTCCTTTGTCTACCTCTTATAGCTCCTTGTCCTGAGTCTGTCTTACAACCATGATATGCTCCTTCGAGTTCGACTCTGTGTATCTTGGAAGAGTTACAACATTCCGAGTTGACATTGCTTCTACGAGTTGCCCCACTTGGACTTCTAAATTATGGATAGATGAAGCATGATTCTTTGTGACTTGCTCGAATTTACTCTCAAGTCTCGTATGTGCTTCATCCATTCCTCCTATCTTATCCAAAATTCTGTCCATTTTCGAATCCATCGAGCTTGTTTTTTCATGTTGGAAACTCGATTGTCCTTGGGGTTTGAACTACCCTCCATTGTTGTTGTTTGACTAGGAGAAGTTTAGATGATTCTTCCACCTAGGGTTATATTTCTTAGAGTAGGGATTATTGCCTCCTCCATATCCAAATTGGGCTCCCATGTAATGAACTTGCTCTGGGTTGTCTTCTCTCATCAAATAGCAATCCACTGTGTTATGATCCAACTAGCCGTATAGCTTGTACATCAATTATGTGGCCTTTAACGTGGCTGAGGATGACGCCTTCATATTGCTGATTTATCGTGTCAAGTTGTCTATCTTAGCTTGCATCTCTGTCATTTGATCGACAGCGATAGGCCCCTTTTGGTCCCTAAAGTTAGTAGGTTGCCTACTACGTTCACTATCCCATAAACAACTATTGCTGGCCATCTCCTCTATTAATTCCTTTGCTTCATCGATCGTCTTTCTCATTAAAGATCCTTCTGATGCCGCGTCGATGGTGCCTCTAGTCTGTAGGTTTACTCCGTTATAAAATGTTTATAGTAGAAACTCCTTGGGTAAATTGTGGTGTGGAAATCTCCTCTGCAGGTCCTTGTAACATTCCCATGCTTCATAAATAGACTCCCCATCACCTTTGGAAATTTGTAATTTCCTTAATAATTTTGGGGGTATTTGTTAGTAGGAAGTATTTATCCAAGAAGGCAAGCACTAGCTGGTCCCATGTCGTAATGTTAGCGGGGCTTAGTGAGTGATACCAAGCCTTTGCTCTATCCCTAAGCGTAAAGGGAAACAACCTAATTCTAACTACATCTTCCGACATCTAATGATATCAAAAAGTATCACAGATCTCGAGAAAACTCACGATGTGAGCATTTGAGTCTTCATTTGCCAGTCTTAGAATTGGATGTTCTGTTGAAACATGTTCAGGAGGGCTGGCTTATTTTCAAAGGAGGTCGCTTGCACAGGCGGTCCAGCCACTCCTTGGTTTGCAGGATTGAACCCTGGCCTTATAAAATCCATGAGGTTCCTCTATTCTTGCCTACCAGGATTGACTTCTTGATCCATGTTGCGTTGGAACTCCTTGGCCATCTGTGCTTTTTCGAACTCTTCTCTTCTTCTCGCC
Source organism: Erythroxylum longipes (assembly GCA_027563885.1). Classification (NCBI taxonomy): domain Eukaryota; kingdom Viridiplantae; phylum Streptophyta; class Magnoliopsida; order Malpighiales; family Erythroxylaceae; genus Erythroxylum; species Erythroxylum longipes. The sequence goes on along the minus strand of JAOQMS010044378.1, from coordinate 3,180 downwards.
GAGCTTTCCTAAGGGTTCATTCTAAACATGTTATGTCTAAATCTAACATCTCAATTGCATGACTCGAACCCCTCGTGACTCTTGTGTTTATGCAAGAGCACAATTCTTACATAAAATTAACCAAAAACTAAAATGCCTTAAACTCTAGAACTAAATTGCCCTCTCTGACAACGGCGCCAAAAACTTGTTCACCTGAGGTTTCACGTGCTAAGTTTTACTATTTATAACCTCGGTAAATTCCGCAAGCATACGAGTCGTTCGCATAGTACCTAAGGTGTCGATCTCACGAGAAAGGGAACTAGTCCTAAAATCTAATGGCAGCTAAGTTTGCAATACCTAATTAAACAATTGCTGTATAAATTATAATTAATCAATAATCAAATATGAGAAATTAAAGCACCAAAAGAATGAACAAAAGCTAACTCCTACAAATAATCTAAATTTCAACCTAGAAGTGACAAATTGAGAGAAAGGGAGAATTTATTTGAAATTAAAGAAAATCTACCCAATTATGTAATTTTCGATTTAACGGGCCTAGACGATCCTAAGGTGAATTACTCTCTCTCAAGTTATAATTCTTAACCTTAATTAATAATCCCTAATTCAAATTATGGAAATTGTGATCTCTCGATCCGCAATTGGCCCAAAACCTAAATTGATTCTAAAGTTGTCTATTAACCTATCGGGAATCTACGCTCAAACTTTCATTACATGACTCTACTGGTTTGATTCAATTCTCTACCTATCGATTTACCTAACTTTTGTTAACCTAAATCGATGATTTTCACCGGCTCACTCTCTCAGTTTATTACCAAGTTATGAAGAATCAAATTGAATCACAGTTGAATCGAATAAAACACAATCAAATCAAATTTATTAATCTCAAGAATAAAAACCCAAAGGTGAGTTTAGACAAACAAATCAACACTCAACAACAATGTTTCTAATCAATCTCCAAATCTCATATATCAATGAAATCGAAATAAAAACTAGAAAATGCTGTCAGAATGGATCTTGAGGGTCGTGACTCAAGAAACTACCTGTTCCAGGAAGTACGTCATGTCAAGCGTGTCTACGTGCCTCTCTTCCTTCGTCTCCTTCCTCGATCTCCTGATCTCTATCTAGGTCTCTCCTGAATTTTCGGTAGAATCTCTCTTTTGTACAGCTCTCTCAGCTCTCTAATGTCTGCTGGCCATTGTCAAATCATGTTCTATTTATTCTGTGGAGGCTCTAGGTCAAACTTGAGGTCTAAACAGTCCAAAAAATCACTCAAAATTTGAGTTTTCATGTTAGCTCCATGCAGGGCACGATCGTGGCCCTGCCTGCCATGATCGTGTCTGACGCTTTTTCCTTACCGTCACGATTGTGGCCTGACTTGACGCTTTCTGTCACGATCGTGGCTCCTGGTGCACAATCGTGGCCTGCTGCCTCTGACTCTAACTCTTCTGTCATGATCGTGGCCACTGTGCACGATTGTGGCCTATGTCTTTTAGCCCGAAACTCTTCAGATCTTCACCGTTCTTCCCTGTTTACCCTGCAACACTAGCATGCACATCAAGGTACCTTAAAATTATACAATTTATGCTCAAAGATTCAAACTAACCTATACAAACACTTAAACACAAAACTAATCTAATTAAACCCTAAATGTATACTCAACACTCAATTTAACACAAAATGCATAACAAATTAAACCCTAAAATATCATATAAAACACTACTATGAGTATCCAAAATAGATATGGGACAGTTATAGGTTCTCGGTTATAACAACGTAATAATTGAAAGTGAGTCTTATAAGCATTGCATATATATTTAATATGTATGTTTTAAATGATCGCAGTGAATTGTTTGAATTGATTTGAGTGAGAAATATGGATTAAGTGAATATAAAGTGTAGTTGATTCAGCATGATGATTAGTGAAGTGATGTGTATTATATGATTATATGAATTATTTATGAACTATTGTGTTATGTGATATGAATGATCCATTGAGGATGGTTAGCTCATTGAGTTCACAAAACTGACCAAAATTGCAATGTTGTCTTTCAGGCTTAGGGGAGATACCTAGTTAGACAAATTGGAGTATAGCTACTGCAATCGAATAAGAGATAGAGGTTGAGATTAGTTTGCATCTGCATAGGTTTTCAAAAATTTTTATATTAAGATCTGTATTCTACAGCTGTGATATTTGTATAAATGAGCTATGAAATGTAATGACTTTTTTTGATTGGAAATGTTTGTAAATGAGATGGATCAGTAAGTGTAATAACGATAGTGTAGTGGTGTTTATAAATGATATGGGCTATGAGTTATTTTGATATGCTTAAAACATATTTGAGGCGTGTGATGTGTGAATAATTTGTTTTGAGTTTGATTGACTATCCTAGCGTGCCACCCTCATAGTGTATGTTCTCAAATACTGTTGGTATATTTCGGAATATTCCTGATTCGAGCCCTTTTGTTCTTACCCTTGGAGGTCAAATAAAAAACTTTTAATTCCAAGGATTGTAGTATAGAGTGCAACCTTGGGTCGTTTTACTTAATCGGAACCTGATGAATGGAACTAAGCTAGCCTGTATGTCATGATATGCAAACAAAATTAGCAAGGAAGAGGGGGTTTAAATCTTTGGAAATTCGGACAAAAATAAGCGAATTGTAAGAAAATGTAATGAAAAGTATTTTTTTTGGATTTCGGGAATAGAAAAGCGATAAAATGAAAACAATGATCAAATGATGATAGTATCCTCTTGAAAACGAGCTTTGGCTATCATAGTTCAAAACGAATTTTTATAAGAGTGAATCATTAAGTTTCAAATGGTAAACCTTAAAGAACTCTTTAAGTCTAAGGTTTTAATAAATGAACACCATTTCTTCAAACCTTGTTGAATGCTCTTAGTGTGTGCAATGGGTAAGTCAATGTAATAAGTCATTTTAAGATCTCTCAATATCAAACACAACTAGCCAGATAAAAGAGAATTAACCAAATTACAAATAGACATAATGAGACTTCATATATTCAAGTTCCAAGTTCTACAGCAACAAATCCCAATAATACATTGAATGTCCAATACTTGATTAAACTCTAATCAAGAATATTCAACTACAAATTACAAATCCTAAACCTAAGAGTTCATAACAATGTAGCTGAACATGGAATAAACTACTCCCCTTTGAAGC
>JAOQMS010044377.1:0-10427 GCA_027563885.1 Erythroxylum longipes | reverse complement strand
CATCCACAAACAAGTGGACAAGTTGAAGTGTCCAACAGGGAGATCAAATCCATACTGGAAAAAGTGGTGAATCCAAATAGAAAGGATTGGAGCTTATGATTGGACGATGCTTTGTGGGTGTGCCAATAGGCATATCACCTAACAGGTTAGATTTCGGTAAGCCTTGTCATTTATCTGTGGAAATAGAGCATAGAGCTTATTCGGCTGTGAAACAATTGAACATGGATCAGATGGAAGTTGGTAACAATAGGAAACTAGAACTACAAGAGTTAGAGGAGATTCGTAATGAAGCGTATGAAAATGCAAAAATTTATAAGGATAAAACTAAAGCTTTTCATGATAAAATGATTTCTAGGAAATAATTTTCAATTGGAAAAAAGTTCTACTTTATCATTCGAAGCTTAAGTTATTTCCTGAGAAATTACGATCTTGTTGGCTTGAACCGTTTATTATTACTAATGTTTTTTCTCATAGTGCGGTAGAAATTCAAAGTTTAGATACCTTTAAGGTATTTAAAGTTAATGGACACTGCCTGAAGCCATATTATGAGAACTTTTCGATTAAACGAGTGGAAGAAATAGAGTTGGTATCCCCAACCTATTTCTAATCGGGAAGTAAAGAAACATGACCAGCTAAAGACTTTAAAGAAGCATAAACAAACCCATAAAATTCTCAGGTTTGTTTATGCTTTTTATTTTTTAGCAGTTTTTATTTTTCATTTTTGTTAAGTTTATTTCATTTTAGTTAGGAATTTAATTTAGCATTCTCAATTCTACAATTTTAATTTTTATCTTTTAATTAAAAAATGATTTTAAAAAATGAAAATTTCATTCTTCCCGCCGCTACACCCAAATTTACCGCCCCCCATTTTCACTTCCCTTCTTCACTTCTCACTTTCATTGCCATTACTTTGAAATTTTGTAAACACGCACATAAAACCCACTCTTCCCATATCTTATCCCTAAATCCCCAATCTTTTTATTTCTATTCTACCGAAACCTAACCCCAAATCACCATAATCATTTATTTTACAGTCTACATTTTTACTAGTTTTCTATTGCCATTTTTTATTTCTCAGTTGCCAAAACACACATTGGAATCATGACATAGAAGAAGAATGATTTAAGGAGGTTAGCTGCACTAATAACCTCAATTATTGACGTACCACCTCCATATGAAGCTATAGCTGTAGCCCCGATTCCATCCATTCCTCAACTATCGGTACCACCACCAGGTCCTTCTACAAGAAATAGAACAAGGAGAGGAAAAGAAGTTGAAAACTGAAGCCAATGGAGTATACGAAATGGTGGATTCGCCTCTTTTCAGCTTTCGGAAGATACAGATCGTTTCCAAAAACTTAGTCAAAAGAAAATCTACCCTTGTAAGTCCATTCTTTTTGATACTCTTCAAGCATTGCAAGTCTATGGTTCCTTTACGCAAATGATGGGTCCTATTTACTAGAGTGCATTTGCCAGAATAACTTGTCCTGCTTTTCTTAAATTGACAAGGGAATTCTACAGTAAATTTCAATTTAATTCTCATGAAAAATTCAATGTGTTTACTGAAAGAATTGTAGAATTTCAGTTGATGGGGAAAGAATTTGCTTTATCAGTGGCTAATTTTAATATGGCTATGGGATTTGTGTCAATTGCTGAAATTAAAAATGGGATGTTTATCAATTCTAGATGTGACTATCATAAGGACTTTCATGTATTGAAATTGTGGAGTCAGTGGTCTGTTGATCCTAATCACTATAATGCTAGTATTTCTAAGAGTTTGTTTTTTAGAAATCCTATTTTTAAAATCATATGTCAACTTTTGGCATACAATTTTTGGGTTGTAAGGATGCTACAGGGACATTGTCTAAAGTAGAATTTTATTTTCTGTGGTGTATAGATAGGCATATTCTTATTAATTTGGGTTTTTGGTTTTTAACTCAATTTCAATCTATATTAAACAAAAAATCTAAACCTTTGATTCTCGATTCCTATATTACACAATTGGCCATTAATTTGGAATTATTAGATCTTGATAATACTGACATGAATGTGGCTTGTGGTATAAAACCTTTGGATTTAGATTGTTTGAACAGGATGGGAATTGTGGATCTTAGTCGTGGCCACATAACTTTCACAAATTCGGGCCCCATTACTCTTTCCACTATAATACCAGTAGCACAAAGTCAGGTTTCCATAGCTGCAACAAGTAATCACCAACCTTCCCCAACTAATTTGGAGGAGCGCCTCAGTCGACTCGAACATAGAATGCACCGCTTGGAGCATAATTTGATGGCTTATTAGGAGTATGAAGGATTCCAACACCCATATCCTCCAACACCATGATTTCGGCATTTCCAAATAGAGAAGCCTTCTTTTCTCTTTCTTTTATATTTTGCTTCTTTAGTTTTATATCCTAACATTGAGGACAATGTTGGTCTAGGTGTGGGGGAAAAAATTGGATTATATTTGTGTGACCTTGTTTTCGATTTTTGTGTGTGATTCTTTTCAATTTTTGCATGTGATTATGCGTGTTAAGCCATGAAGTTTATCATATTAGTTTAGTTGAGATTGAATGTATGCATGAAATTAAATTGGGCTGTATGAGTCTAAAGTGAATCATGTGTATTGATTGCAATAACCGATCTTGTAAACTTAGTCAAAATTTTGAAATTTGAGTGATTAGGTAATTTGTGGAATTAAGATGAATTCTTGAATTAAACCTGTAAGTGGAATTGAGCTTTAATGACATCATTTGTAAGTCATTCTATTTCTTTGTATTGTGTGATGCTCCTCTAATTATGTTTCCCTTCAAAACTTGCACTGAATCGGATTGAATTTGTTTGATTACATGGTTTATGGAAATGATTAAGGCCTTCTTTGTTTTTACACCCTTTAGCTTAAAAATGACCCACCTAGTTATCTTTCCTTTGCAAACACTTTTGAGCCTTTAACCTTATTGTTTTTCAATTAATCACCTTACATTGAAACCCAAAAGCCCCATTAGCCTTACCTTATCACAAGTTGAATGAAGCACTGAGTAAATTGGGACTTTTGTTCTGTATTGTATTCTAAGATACTTTCACAGGTACTTCTACTCATGTGTTTATTAAATTATACTGTTATTAATTTCTCTTGTTTTTATTGCTCTCCCTTGTTCTTAGCAAAAAAAATGAAAAGGGAAAAATAAAAAAAGGGGAAAAGAAAAAAAATAAGAAAGAAAAGAATAAGAATAAGAATAAAGCATAATAGCATAATAGCATTAGCTAGTATGAGTAGTTGTAGTCCTTTGTGTCATGTGCTTATTTCAGAATTTTTAATATAACTGATCCTTTTTACTTGGTACTTTATGAATGCTTGTGATTAACCTTTGCCATTTTTACATTACCTTTAAACCTAGCCCTATTACAACCTATAATAATGTCCTTATGATCTACAAACTCATATAATTCGAAAGAATGATAACCGATGAATTTGCAAGCCTATAGTAGTGCAATCTGTTAGAGGGAGATTTGAGAGAAACACTTTGAACTCAAACACGTGAGTGTGAGAGAGAAATCTGTGAGAAGAATTCACTTTGATTTCATAATTGCCTTTTGAGCAAAGATGTCTTATTTTGACTTTATTTATTTGTATCGGTGAAAAGTGATTATGATGTATGTTGCAACCTAAGTCTTGCTGGGCCAAGTTAACGGAATGTGTGCACTTAATCTTATGAAGGATGAATTGATAGAGTGTAGTGGTTTGGTTTGTTTGCTTGAAGGCGAGCAAAGGTTTAGTGTGGGGGAATTTGTTACGTTGTCATTTTTCACTCATTTGGTATATAAATTAAGCAGTCATTGCACACTCACTTGGTATATAAATCTCTCTTATGTTTTGAAATTATTATTCAAAATTGATATATTTGTTTCTTAATTTTTTTCAGATGATTCTCAACACTTGGGAGATGAAGTTGAATTAAAAAGATGCAAGGAAAGTAAAGATAATTCGAAATTTCCAGATTGGCAGCAAATTTAGTGACTAAGCGTGGGCACATGCAAGGATGGAAACCATCTGCAGAATATGTTTTCAAATTCAAATCTGATTCGTTTGATATTTTCATAATCTTGGCAGATCAGATTGCTAGAGATTTGCAACCTCAATATGTGGGAGGTGTGATCTGCTAAAGATCATGGAAAAAGATGGGATCGAAATGCATAAAAAGAAGTGAAGCTACTATTCACGGAGTCATTATTATTAGCATAGTTTTAGAATTTCTGTAGACCACTTTTAGGAGTAGTTTTACATTTTTTGCATTCTTTTCTTCCTGTTTTCTCAACAGCCATAGTTAGGTTTCAATTTATGTAGTTTTGCTTTAGGATTTTTTAGGATTTCTAAGAAAGACCAGGGATGGAGACTTTACAATTGGCTATTTCTTTGTTTTTCACTTTCTTTATAAGTAGATAAATTCCATTTCTTAGTTGAGGGAAACCATGTTATCATCTACTATGTGTGAGATGTTCCAATAAAGTTTCTTTGTTGATAAATATTGAGTGCCTTCCGAATTTCTTTATACAATTAAATTGATTGATTTCTAGGTGCGCAACTAGGAATTGATTCGTTTAATAGCTAGATTAATAAAATATGACGTTTAGTTTTGTTAATCACAAGTAGAAATTAAAATTACCTTAGTGGGAAATTCTAAGAAGAAACTCTTCTTGATTGAATTCATGTCATACATGTGTTATCTTGTTCATTGTTTTCTTAGTTCTTAAGCTATTACTCAATTGAACTTACGATCATATCTAGGTTATTGAGTGATAATAATGTTTAGAATACACATTTCTACTCATTTACACTTAAGAGAAAACATCTCCCAATGAATATTTATTGATGAACTGAATTTTATATCAAGGATCCATTTTAGTGTGATAATATTGGTGACTCGAAACTAAGGTTTGTTTATTAAATTTTCAGATCCAATTACTTTTATTACTTTTTGATTTTTATCACCTTTTTTTTAAATTGTCGTGAATTAAAAAAAACTTTTCTTCACTTGATTTTGGTTTTGAACTCGTACAATCTTAGCCGTTAAAATTTCTCGTGGGAACGATACCTACTTTCCATTACTACATTAATTTGTATTGACGAAAGTTGGTTTCTTTTTTAATTTGGTTACAGGGGACAACAGTACCAGTAATGAATGTGATTCTTATCCAAATAAAGACATCCCTCTTTTAATATGAAAATTTTACTCTTTGGAGCAAAAAGCTTATCTCATCTCTATATCAAACAAAAAGGAGCTAGTCCTTGAGTGGTATTAGCCAGAAATTATCAAAATTTGGAGAAATAATATAAATTGCTATGAAATCCTAAACACTGAGTAAATCAAAAACTCACTTATTCATTATTATCTATTTCAGTAATTATAAACAATATAAATACAATTATGATAAATTGTAATAAAAATATCATAATATTTAATTATTGTTGTGAACAAAAATTTTAAACTTCTCCTATTTCAAGTTGCCAATTTATTAGTATTTAGTCAATAAGTCGTGCATTATTTGTCTTTCCTTTCTTAATTTTATAATCATTGATCCCTCCCTTACCTTTGGTATTAGTTATGTAACAAAGGCTTTTAGCTATTAATCTTTTCAAAACCAAATCATCTAGTACTAGTCTATACTTTGGTGTTCTGAAGATGTGTTCATGTCTTGCTTTTTTTTGGCATTGCTTTTCAGAATTAGTGAGTGTTAATCAAAATGAGGACATGGGAAGTCAAATCACTAATGCTCTAGAAATCAAAAAAACAGAAGAGGAAAAAGACACTTGCCAAGATGAGGATCCACATTAGTTATTAGAAGAAATGTCGTCAGAGGAAACAGATAATGGCCAATATTAAAGTCCCCCTCAATTACCTGCACCACCTATTAAGGTGCGACTGTAACACGTAACATAACTCTTAGTATATGTCTTGGATCGAATGTGAAAGGGAAAAAATGAAGAAATGTGGAAATACCTAATTTTGGTTCCATCACACATTTGGAGAATCTTTCCAAGACCGTAACGAGCTTGAATTCACTGAGACCTTTATGAGATCTTCTCATCGGCACGTGGTCAACGTCTTTCTATAGTTTTCTCAAAATGAGAGCTCTTTTAACTAGTCAAAGAATTTGAATGCTCATGAATGATATAAGCAACTGCAAGACCTCTCTATATAGCATCTATATTGAGCTTCCTTATTAAAGGTCCGATATAAGTCCGGTCTATACTAATTAGGGTCCATTTTCATCCTAGACTTTGGCCTACTGACTTAGATTATTTATTGGGCCACTTTATTATCTTTATCCCAATCAAATTACATAACTTAATCGATAAGTTATTGAAAACCTATAAAATGCAATTAATTGTTGACAATAATCAATTGCGATATTAACTCAAGTTTATTAACAATTAAAAAATTTTATTAAGCTACGCTACTGTATTAGTAGTAAGTTTTAAAAAATTAAAAAACATTTGATCCAAAGCTAACAAAAATCTATCATTCCATCCCACAAGGCTTTCGATACCAAAAAATATCAAACACATATTTTATGTGTGACACAAGTCTAATATAATCACGCATATCTAATACCTTACTAACAAGAATGAGAAAATAGAGTGTGGCAAGCTAGGATGATACCTGTATGATTTAAGATGTATCATCTTTCATTTTTAGGTCTTGCTGTCTCTAAACTTTATGCTAAAGTGCATCAAAGAAACCTTGTTTTATCTTGTCGAATGCTAAATTGCATTAGAGAAAACCTTTATGTTCGCTAACTGAATGCTAAATTGCATTAGAGAACCTGTATGAGATTAACGAATTATATTCCCCTATGTTATGCTAAAATCCATAGATATTCGTATTAAACTGTATGTCTTAATGACATTGGCTTAAGTTCAACTTGTATATATGTCTATTGACCTTTAAAATGCTTAAGATCGACAAGGATGTTAAGATTTTCATATGTATTTTGATTATGTATGATGCCATGTATTAATGAGGATAAAAAAGATGATCATCTTTATTAATTAAAAATCATACTATCACAATACATCAAAATGTATAAACAAACATGGAGCAAATATAATGATCCCTAACTAACACTATCTGAAGACTTCAACACACCCATATTAGATACATGTCTTTCAAACATAAGTTAGCGAAATCCTTTAGCTAAAGGATCGACCAACATCTCCTCCGTCTTCAAATTCTCCACTTCAGCGTCACCTTTCTGTATCAACTCCTTGATGGTCAAGTATTTGACCTCCAAATGGTTAGACCCTATGATATTCTTATTGTTGTTACTAAACAACACAACAGTAAGATTATCACAATAAAATTGAATCCTAGCCACTGAATCTTTCATAGATAACTTAAAAATTAAGTTTCTGCGCCAAACCTCCTATGAAGTAGCCCCATAACATGCAGTAAACTCTGCATGCATGGTCAAGGAAGTCACTAGTGTTTGCTTGACATAAACTTGGTAATTTTGACCCTGCTTGGCCTGTTTTTGGCTCGAGTTGGGCAGGTAAGGGGTAGGTTTACCGGGCTCGACCGATGGTCGATCCATTTTTTTAAAAAAAACATCATTTTACATTTTTTCTTTAAAAAATTAATGGGTAAGCCAGGCCAAAGTTCCATCAGCCCTCCGACAGGCCGAGTTATAGGCCAGCCCATCCCTGCCCCGTCATGCCATGGGCTAATCATAGGCCACCGTGGCCTGTCCCATTGACATGTCTAGCTTGACACTCTTCCACGATACTACACCATCTGCTATCATAAAAAAGTAACCTGAAGTGGAATTTCGATCATCCAGATATATAGTAAAATTGGAATCTGTATACCCCACGAGGTTTAGATTGTTAACCCTTTTGTATTTCAACACTCACTTAAATGCATTATAGGGTTAGCTAAATATCAACCTAATAGTCTAACAACAAATGCAACGTCCGCCCTAGTGCACACCTGGGCATACATTAGGCTACCAATTGCACTAGAATAGGAAACATTCCTCATACCCTCTCTCTTAACTTCATTCTTTAAACACTGTGCTAAACATAATCTCTCACCATGAGAGATTGGTCTTTAACAGGTTTAGAGTTAGCCATATTAAACATTTGTAACACTCACTCAATGTATGCACTTTGTGAGAAGCTTAATAAGTGTTGAGATCTTTGTTGGTGAATCTGTATGCCTAGGAGAAAAGATAATTCACCAAGTTCCTTCATGTAAAAATGCTTAGCCCAAAGCTTCTTAACCTTATGTAACATGGTCAAGTCATTTGATACAAGCAATATATCATCCATATATACGAATAGGAAGATAACTTTACTCCACATGACGTCATAGTACAAACATCTTTCAACTTTGCTTTCCATGAAGCCAAAAGGTTAGAACCTCATCAAACTTAAGGTATCACTATCTGAAAGCTTGTTTCAAACCATAAATTGATTTTGTCAACTTGCAAATTTGACAACTGTTCTTTGATCTTGAAATCCTTTAAGTTGCTCCATATAAACCTCTTCATAAGGTTACCATTCAAGAAAGTGGTTTTAGCGTCCATCTGATGTAGCTTCATGTCATAATGAGCTACTATTGCCAAAATCACTATGAATGTAACCTTAAAGAATGCGGTAGAGAAGGTAACATTGAAGTCAACTCTTTCTCTCTGAGTGAACTATCTAGCAACCAACCGAGCCTTAAACCACTTAACTTTACCCTGAGTGTCCTTCTTGGAGTCAAATCAACTAGCTACCGTATGTTATTATGCTTAATGGATTACATCTCATCCTTTATTGCTTCCCACCACAAATCTGCATAGGGTCTAGAAGCAGCTTCTGTAAAAGTAACTGGATCCATAACATGTCTTATATAATAGTCTTGTTAACCCAAATAAACTATATAATCAGATGAGATAACAAAATGTCTCTCTCTAGTAGATCTATACAACTGCATTGATTCTTATACCCCAGGAACCTCTACTAATATAGGTATAGGTTTCTATTCCGACACAGGTATGGTACTCAGACTCTGATCCACTGGACCTAAGTATATAAGTGGCAGATACGAAATAATTATAGTATTTTTCCTGCTATCATCTGAAGGGTGACAAAGGTTGCCCTAATCATAGAAATTATATTCCAGAAACGTGGCCATTTGTGATTCCACTATTCTGGCCCATCCTTCTCTACAGTAAAATATGTCGCCTTTAGAGTGATCAAGATATCCTAACAAATAGAAATGAGTAGAATGGGGTTGCAATTTGCTTTAATAAGGATTATGCAACTGTACCTTAGTAGGGTAACCCTATACACGAATGTGTGAAAGGCTAGGCTTCCACCCTTTCCAGAGTTTAAAAGGCGTCTTAGGCATTGACTTACTTGGAACTCTATTTAATATATAACATGCTGTACTAATGGCTTCACCGTAAAGATAATCAAGTAGGTTAGTCCTGCCCTGCATTAACCTCATCATATCCTTTAAGGTGCGGTTATGCCTTTCGGTCATAACATTTTGCTCAGGACTACCTAGCATTGTGAACTGAGTTACTATTCTAACTGATTCCGCATACCTGATAGATGGACCCTTTTTTGTCCTTCAACATCATGTTTGCCATAATACTCTCCTACCTGTTCAAATCTGACAATCTTGATCAATTTTTCCAATTGGTTCTCAAACTTAGTCTTAAAGATCTTGAATTTATTAAGAACTTCAGGCTTTTTCTCAAGTAACCTTCGTCCTGACTTCAGAAGGACCTTTTTGATGTTGTGATTCCAAAGGTACTGTAGGTGTAGTCGATTTATTTTTAGGAACAAAAGGATGCTCTTCATCATTTGAATCAGTTGTTGTTATCGAGGGTAATGCTTTATGAAATACTACATATATTGATTCTTCTATCTTCTTTGTTCTTTTATTGTAAACTCTAAATTCATTATGCGCTAATGTAGTCCAGAAAGATAGTTTCATCTTATCTCACATCGAACTTTCCAAATTTGTCTTTTCCATTATTTACAATGAAGCATTTGCAACCAAATGCTCGAAAGTAAGCGACCTTCAGTTAAAAAATTCCTTTCCACAACTTATGAAGTATTTTTCACAATAGGTCGTATAAGGCACGTATTGAGTATGTAACACGAAGTGGATACCACTTTTGCCCAGTAACCATAGGGTAGGCCATTTTCACACAACATTGTCCTAGTCATATCAACTAGGGTCCTGTTCTTTCTCTCAACGACGTCATTCTACTGAGGAGTCCTTAGGCATGAAAAGTTATGAGCCATTCCATTTTTATCACAGAAATCTTCAAACTTTATGTTAATAAATTCTCCTCTATTGTAACACCCCGTTACCCTAGGGTACGCACCGGAACGCCCGTAGGTCATTCCGACACATATCCTAAGATAAGG
>JAOQMS010044376.1:0-10427 GCA_027563885.1 Erythroxylum longipes | reverse complement strand
ATCTATTAGCTAATTGTATCATTTGTTGTCTATAATCTTCTACTAATTGTGTACTTTCGTGAATATATTGTTCTAATTGTTGACAAATAGAACAATTATTCATAGAGTTTATAATTGGTATGATATTTTTCATAATTACTAGAAAACCATTCAAGAAATTCATCTTGAAAGCTTTCCCAATGATTATAGATATAATATAAGATACATACATACATACATATATATATACATGCACCAAGGTATATATCAACCACTTTATCAACAAATCCATCATCAAACTAAGTTCATTTCAAGTCTCATTTCCGTCTAAATGCACCAAGGTAAAGTAGCTTATCATTAGTTAGTTCAAACATCACAAAAAAGAGGATAATTCACATCTAATGTCGTTCCCACGATTTTGTAGGCCTTCCCATGATCATGGGTTATGCCATTCGAAAATTTCATCACTCATCTCCTTCAAAATTTTCCAGATTTTAACTCTTTTTTACCAAACTCAAAACATCTTATGCATAGTTCATTACTTAGAATTCATTTCCTTATTATTTCCACCTTAATCCTAACTCAAAATTGTTTATATAATGATTCATAACCTATTGTTTATCATTTATACAAAAGTAGAACACAAACCTATACATTTCTTCATCAACGTTCCAGCACACACATCATACACCATTTTCACTATCAATTTTTCCTTAAAATATGATCATATACATTTCTATTAAAACAAGCCATGAAGAACATTATTACACTTACTTGTTTAACTCCAAGCTTCTTCAAATCATCATATAACCTAGCTCCTCCATTTACAGGATCATCACCATTTTAAGGAGGAAAAGGTTAGGCTTTCATCAGCAAAGTGAAGACAACGAAATATATGGAGCGGCAAAGTGAACGATGATAACAAAACTCAACGTTGAGGATTGGGTTATGAGAGTGTCGTGAAATACAGAGAAGAAAGAAGAAGAAGAGAGCATGTAGTAAAAATGAAAGACAAATGAAAGATGGTCTTTCAATGTATATGTCGTGGTTTTATTGTGTGGTTTAAAAGCATGGTAAGTGTCATGACGCTTGTCGTGACACTTACCGTGCTTTTAAACCACACAATTAACCCACGACATATACATTGAAAGATGACACTTACCACATAAAGAACCAAGTTAATGTCTTCGAATTATGGTACCCAATGTTATTTAATTACTAGTCCAATTGTCACTCAATCTCCAAGCCATTTGTCATCTAATTATCTAAACCATTTGTCACTTAATCCTAATGCCACGTGTCACTCATTTCTAGTTCATGAGTCAATTTATCTTGTCACTTGGCATTTTTACTGGTCCAAAAATTCACATAAATTTATAAATATCCCAATTAGAACAAATAAATTCCAAATTAATAATTGAAAACCATCAGACAAAAATTCAAGATATAATAATTCACAATTCACATCATAACCATTTTAAATCGTTTATACCCCCAGAATATGTCAATTAAGTGCATATATAATCTTTGAAACGTGTACAAGATCATAATTAATGTGTGTATGTTAATATTATGCACGTGAATACAATGCACTTCATAATTTCTCAATACTATTTCTCATGTATCATAATCTAGGCTCCTAACCCTTAGTATAGAGAAATGAGTTATTACAATTCTCCTCTCTCCCAAGAAATTTCATCCTTAAAATTCTTACCTGACTGATCAAACAGATGGGGGTATTATTTCCTCATGTTCTCCTCTGTCTCCCATGTAGCTTCTTCACTTGAATGATTCCTCTAAAGGACTTTGACCAATGAGATCACTCGGTTTCTTAATTGCTTATTTTAATAACCCACTAGTTTAAATGATTCCTCAATATAACTTAGATTACTTGCAATTTCAACTTCCTGAGCTGGTAACACGTGTGTTGGATCAAACTGATATCTTCTGAGCATACTAACATGAAACACATTATAAATTTGAGTCATTTCAATAGTTAAGGTTAACTTGTAAGCCAGTAGTCCAACTCTCTCAATAATCTCATATGGAACAATGTATCTAGGGCTTAGCTTACCCTTTTTATTGAATCTCAACACTCCTCTCCGAGGTGATACTTTTAGAAATACTTTATCTCCTACTCGGTACTTCATATCTTCTAGTGCTGATCCACATAACTCTTCTGTCTATCTTGAGCTGCTTTAGTTCTACTTCTGTTCAGTTTTACCTTATCAACAGTATCCTAAATCAGTTCTGGGCCTTCAACAATCCTTAGACCCTCTTCATCCCAATACAAAGACGAACAACATTTTCTGCCATATAACACCTTATACGGTGCCATACCGATGCTATTGTAATAATGGTTATTATATGTAAATTCAATCAGAGCTACATATTGATCTCATGCTCCTTGAAACTCCAAAACATAAGCTATGAGCATATCCTCAACATTCTTAATTGTTCTCTCACTTTGTCTGTCTGTTTGAGGTTGAAATGTTGTACTGAAGTTCAACTTTATACCCAAATCTGTTTGTAAACTACCCTAAAATCTTGAGCTAAATTTGGGATCCCTATCTGATATAATGGACACTGAAACTCTATATAATCTCACTATTTCATTCATATACCTCCGAGCTAACTGATCCAGTGTATTATTCTCTCTCACTGGTAAGAAATGGGCCGACTTCGTCAATTTATCAACAATGACCCATATAGCATCATGTTGCCTCGGAGTCCTCGACAAACCCATAATGAAATCTATAGTAATCCTCTCCCATTTTCACTCCGAAATAGGTAATGACTATAACTTCCTAACCGAAGCCTGATGCTCTACTTTAATATGTTGGCAAGTCAAACATTTAGCAACATACTCCGCTACTTACTTGTCCATCTTTGGCCACCAGAAATGTTGTTTCAGCGTATTATACATCTTAGTAGTACCAAAATGCATAGCCTAAGTGGCTATGTGTGCTTTCTCCAAAATCTCCTTTCTCAAATCATCCACATCGGGTACACATAATCTTTGTTTCAACCACAATGTATCATCCCTCAATTCAAACTTAGAATTCGGATTTTGTTTCAACTTCTCAATAAGCTTCACTATCTCTAGATCCTTGATTTGAACTTTTCTTATCCTTTCATGTAACATCGGTCTAAACTTCAATGTAGCTAATAATACTTCATTTTTCCTCAAATTCAACTCAACACTTAATGCTCTTAATTGTACTAGGTTTGGTAACGTCAATGTCTACATTTGTGCCACACTACTACTGGATTTACTGCTTAATGCATCAGCTACAACATTAGCTTTACTAGGATGGCACTCAATGGTACAATCATAGTCTTTAAGTAGCTCAATCCATCGCCTCTGTCTCATATTCAGTTCCTTCTGACTTAACAAATATCTCAAACTTCTATGATCTGTAAATATCTGAAATTTCTCACTATACAGATAATGTCTTTAAATTTTCAAAGCAAATATCATTGTAGCAAGTTCTAAATCATGTACTGGATAGTTGAAGTTGTGAGACCTTAATTGTCTCGATGCATATGCTATCACTTTGCCATGATGCATCAAAACACATCTTAATCCCTGATATGAAGCATCACTATACACGACCTAACATCCATATCCAAATGGAGTACCTAACACCAATGTTGTAGTTAACGGATGCTTTAATTCCTCAAAACTTCCTTGACATTCATTAGTCCATCTGAATGGTACATTTTTCCTCAGAAGCTTTGTTAAAAGGGCTGAGATCAATGAAAACTCCTCGATAAACCTCCGATAGTATCCTGCTAGTCTAAGAAAACTCTGAATCTTTTATGCATTTCTCGTAGCTTCCCACTTCATTACTGCTTCAACTTTCTTTGGGTCTACCTGTATACCCTGTCCAGATATTATGTGACCCAAGAATACTACTTGATCAAGCCAAAATTTACACTTATTGAACTTAGCATACAATTGTTTCTCTCTCATTATCTATATGACTAACCTCAAGTATTCAGACTATTCCTCTCTAGTCTTCTAATACACCAAAATATCATCAATGAATACAATCATAAAATGATCTAAGTAAAGTTGGAATACCTTATTCATCAACTCCATAAAAGTTGCTAGAACATTTGTCATCCCAAAAGGCATCACTAAAAACTCAAAGTGCCCATATCTGGTCCTGAATGCACTCTTTGCTACATCGGCCTATGCTATCTTTAACTAATAGTACCCTGATCTCAAATCTAGTTTAGCGAATACCTGAGCTCCTTGTAATTGATCAAGTAAATCATCTATCCTCAGTAACGGATACTTATTCTTCACTTTTACCCGATTCAACTACCTATAATCGATACACAATCTCAAAGTCCCATCTTTCTTCTTCATAAAATAAAACTGGGGCTCCCCAAGGTGACACACTAGGTCTGATAAAACCCTTATCTAACAACTCCTGCAACTGAGCCTTAAGTTCCTTAAGTTCCACAAGTGTCATCATATATGGAGGAATAGATATAGGAGCAGTAATTGGAACAAGGTTAATATTGAACTCTGTTTCCCTATCTGGGGGTAAATCAGATAATTCAGTAGGAAACACATCTAGAAAATCCCTAATAATAGGAATATCCTATACTGTCTGCTCAGTACGGGTGTCAATTATATGGGTTAGATAAGCCTCACATCCACCTCGAATCAATTTAAAGCACTCATTGATGAAATCAATCTAGCTGGAACTGTTTGACTAACACCTCGAAATATTGCTCTTAGTTGATTAGGAGATTCAAGAATCACCTCCTTAATGTAGCAATTCATCACAGCCCATTGTGCAATTAGTCAGTCCATACCTAAGATGAGGTCTATCTCTTTCAACTGTAATACTATCAAATTAGCTTCCAACTCTGCCTGATCAACTAAAATTATATAGCCTTTACACACTTCTCTAATCACTGTAGTATTACCTACCAATGTACTCACTTTTAAGCCATAGTTCAACATCTCTCTCACACAATGCAGTTTATATGCCAGATGTGGTGTGATAAATGAATATGTAGATCTTGGATCTAATAATGCAAATGCTTCAAATTGAAAGACATTTAACACACCTGCTATAACATCTGGGGAGTTCTGGGCCTCTTATTTGGTAATAGCATAGATCCTAGCCTGAGACTGCGGTTGATAACTCCACACCTTAGTCCTGATGTAGGACCAGCTAAACTCACTCTACATCTACCTCTGCCTCTCTGTCCTGATCCACCAACTCTGCTCTATTGAACAGTTTTTTCAGTCATTGATCCTCCTCTCACTCCAGACTATGCTATAAAAACTACGAGATAGTCTCTAATCTTGTGTTTAAAGGAGCCATAACAAAGCTAAGCTTCGGATATCTTCTAACATCCACCGTTATGTTTCTTTCCACAGTGCTCACAGCGAGGCATCTGTTGTGTCTACCTAATATATGGACCTCTACCATTACCAGTCTGTACAAAACTACCCCTCGGCCTAAATCCCAACTATCTTGACCTAGACTATGATTGGAACAATCTATCCTGGCATTTACTATACCTCCTGCCAAAATCGATTTGAGACTTACTAATTCCCTTCATTTTGAACTCCTGTCTATATTCTCCTTTTCCATTTTTCAACAACTGTTCAATTCTGATTAAGGCAATTCGTAGTTCTATAATACCACTCAGATTATTGATAGCCAATCTTGTCTTAATCTCCATATTCAGTCCACCTTCAAACCGTCTACACTTGTCTTCCTTAGTCCGAATCAAGGCAGTAGCATACCCCATTAACTCATTAAATCATATCTTGTATTCAACTACTATAAGACTTCCCTGCTTCAGCTTTATGAACTCCTTCTTCTTCCTATCCAGTCAGATCTTCGACATATAATTTTTCTTAAAGACTCTCAGGAAGTCTTCCCACGTTAAACTACAAGGTCGGATGGTAATGCCAGGAACAATCTTCTACCACTGATAAGGTAGACCTTACAATGGTGAGACTACATAATCAAATCTTTCATCTAACTCACAATCCTTCTAGTCAAATACCCATTTTGTTTTCTGTAACCAACCTTTTGCCTCAGCAGGGTCTATACTTCCATAGAAGCCTACGGCCCCCTGCCTCCTAAGTTTATCATATCTCCTTTCTCTCCTCTCAAGAATTCTCTGAGGCATTTGGTCAGATCAAGGTACTAGAGACTCTCTATTGGCTCCTATAGACCCTAGGTCAGATGATTCTGCAACTTGATCTCCTATAATGGATGACTTATAATAGAAAATTATTTTGATTACTATTCAAGTCTCTGTCTATATACCATGTCTAAATGTACTTATATGTCCCTATAGATGCCAAACTATGCTCTGATACCAAAACCTACAACACACCGCCCCTACAGGGCATATGCCTGTACATCCAGAGGACATTCGAGAACATACCCTATGAAAGTGACATGTTAAAGCAATCACATTCACTTATATGGCATCATACAAAACATAATTAATTAAAAGATCAAACGTTGTCATTTCATTTATAAAACATAATTTACATTGTAGCATTTCACTACATAATCCATATATACAAAATAAAAAACATGTGAGAGTTTACTACGCTTTACAACATGTTCTACATGAAATGAGAACCAAACAAAAGTATTCTAACTAAACTCCTCAGTATCAGCTGACCAAACCTTTGAGCCATTCGTGATTTCCAAAATGGATAGAACTAGACTTCTACTAGTTTGCCTTAGGAGCCAAGTCTTCCTCGTACCTGAAAATCAACGTTACAATTTTGATGAGTTTTGCGAATTCAACAAGTGAACCATCCTCGATGTGCTCACTCATATCAAACACAAAGACAATTCACAGACAAATCATAAAATCAGATATTGCATATCACATCACATTTCATCATGCTTCAACCAATACTATTTGTGTATACTATTTTGCATTTCCATTTCAACACAGTTCAAATAATTCATTTCAATCATTCATGTAATACATATCAATTTATATATGCAAATGCACATGTGACTCCACTTTCATTGTTACTTTGTTGTAACCAAGCACCTTTTTAAATTTTCCCATATCTGTTATGGATATCGGGCTCAATTGACTGTTCCTGGGTATGTATCCTTAATCACAAGTTTTGATTATTCAAACATTATAACTTGTATATGTTTATTTTTCACTTAGGTTTACACCTCAAAGAAACTTGATTACTCTAAGCTCATCAATCATACATTCACTATTCCTTTGATAGCATTATATAATCACACAATATCCAAATTCTCATTCGTTCATACCTAATTCACCTTACTCATATTCTTTGAATCATATATACATTCATAAGAACACTTTCATTCCAATAATACTAGTAAATTTCCAAATTTTAGTCATTGATATCAACAATCCTTTCCTTAGTTATAACTTCAATTATCAACCTAAACATATCGACCACTTTATCAATTAATCCATCATTAAACTCAGTTCATTTCAAGCCTCATTTAAGTCTAAATGCACCAAGGTAAAGTAGCTTATCATTATTTGGTTCAAACATTACAAAAAAAATAGAAGAATTCACGTCTAATGTCCTTCCCACAATCATGGAGTCCTTCCCACAATTGTGGGTTATGCCATTCGAAAATTTCATCACTCATCTCCTTCAATTTTTTCCAGATTTTAACTCTTTCTTACCAAACTTAGAACTTCTTATGCATAGTTCATTACTAGACTTCATTTCCTCATCATTTCCACCTCAATCCCAACTCAAAATCGTCCATATAATGATTCATAACCTATTGTTTATCATTTATACCAAAGTAGAACACAAACCTATACATTTCTTCATCAATGTTCCAGCATACACATCATACACCATTTTCACTATCAATCCTTCCTTAAACTATCACCATATAAGTTTCTATTAAAACAAGCCATGAAGAACATTATCATACTTACTTCTTGAACTCCAAGTTTCTTCAAATCATCACATAATCTAACTCCTCCACTTACAAGATCATCACCATTTTAAGGAGGAAAAGGTTAGACTTTCATCATCAAAGTGATGTGGAGTAGCAAAGTGAAGGATGATAGCAAAGCTCAACATTGAGGGTTGGGTTATGAGAGTGTCATAAAATGGAGAGAAGAAAGAAGAGAGCATGTAGCAAAAATGAAAGACAAATGAAAGATGGTCTTTCAATGTATATGTCGTGGGTTAATTGTGTGGTTTAAAAGCATGGTGAGGGTCATGACACTTACCACTTAAAGAACCAAGTTAATGTCTTTTAATTATGGTACCCAATGTCATTTAATTACTAAACCAATTGTCACTCAATCTCCAAGCCATTTGTCATCTAATTATCTAGGCCATTTGTCACTTAATCCTAATGCCACATGTCACTCATTTCTAATACATGAGTCAATTTGTCTAGCCACTTGGCATTTTTCTCAGTCCAAAAATACATATAAATTCATAAATCTCCAATTGTAACAAATAAATTCCAAATTAATAATTGAAAACTAACAAACAAAAATTCAAGACATAATAATTCGCAATTCACATCATAACTATTTTAAATCGTTAATACCCCGGAATATGTCAATTGAGTGCACATATAATCTTTGCAATGTGTACAAGATCATAATTCATGTATGTATGCTAACATTATGCATGTGAATGCAATGCACTTTATAATTTCTTAATGTTATTTCTTATGTATCAAGGTCTAGGGTCCTAACCCTTAGTATGGAGAAACAGGTTAATACATTAGCAGCATATAAATTCAGTTATGTAGAAATCATTTAGCTATCAATGGGTGCATAATCAACATTATAGCATTGTAATTTACCTATTACATGAAATGGTAGATTAGAGGATTGAACTACATTTTTGAAGACATCAACTAGGAATACTTGAGAATGAGCTTAATTAGTAGTTCTTCAAGGTAATGAGGTTAATTCTGTTTGTTGTTTTCTTGGTTGTAATTTTGTGTTTAGTGGAAATATATCCTTATTTTCATCTTTGGCAGTAGAGGAATGTGTTCTAAGCTTGATTCGAGGTCATACAAGTTGATTTCTTCAACTTACCCAGTTGAATGGGACAATGATGGAGAGGCCAAATATTGTTACTATAACTTAAAAGCACCTAGATAGACTTCATGGACTAATGAAAATCTAGGAAGAAGGTTTTATGGATGTCGACTTTTTCAGATAATTTTGGTTCATTTTTATATTGTTTTATATAAATATGTTCATATTTTTCATTAACAAATTGTTGTTTTTTCTTTAATGGTAAAGTGAAAATGTTTGTGGATTTCATGAATGGCATGATCAAGTATTTTCTCTAAGAGCAAGATAGATTATTTTAGAGCTAAAAAATAGAGAGAAGATGATATACTATCAAAGTAATCTATTGAAGGCTGAAGTGGCAGAGTTAAGAGAGAATGCAATAGATGTTTTGCAAGCTGAAATGATTGTAGAAAATTTGAGGTTGAAGAATGAGTTAGATGCCATAAGGAGTAGTAATGAAACACATTTAGCAAACTGTTGAAAATTTGTAGCTTGTTTAAGCTTGTGTTTAATATTTTTGATTATGTTTGTTAGTGTAAATAATGAAGGCAATTTAGGCAATAGTTGTATGTTTAAAGCCTTACCTGGAAATAGTTTTATGTACTAAAACAATGTTTAAAGGTAATTGAGCTTACTTGATATTGGAAAGTGAAAATGTTTGATGTTTCAACATCTGGAACCATATTACAATTGTGACATTAAGGAATTATGTGTTGTAAAATTATGGGGCTAATTATTCACTTAGTTACTCTTTGTGTTAACAATGTACATATTAAATGCAATTGAGCTTAGTGACCGTTTTTTATGGCATACTTAAACAAATGCACTTTCATCATCTAGCATTCATAAACTTCAACAAAAAGGAAAAACTCCTAAAAGAAAAGCAATTCACATTGAAATTGGCAGTCATTGCATTCATTGATATAATAATATGTATGCCAACAAGATCCTTATAATCAATAGATATCCAACCTCTCAACTATTGTTCAGTACAAAAATATCACAAAATTGATGGATATAAGGTGTGTACATTGAAGATGCAATTTTAGTTTCTTGTTCAGTACAAAGGGTGATAATTTTGGCCCAACCCGGCCTGATTTTTATCCTGGGTTGGTCGAGTCATGGGCCGACCATGGTTCACACGAGCTGAGCTACAGGTTGACCATTTTGAACAAAACGGTGTCGTTTGTTCCAAAACGACACCATTTTATATAGTTTTTTATTAAAAATATGTATATATGGGGCGGGTCGGCCGGCCTGTAGCCCGCCATAACAGTGGTTGGGTTGGGCCGAGCCGAGGTGTTGGCTCTCAAATTTTATTTACTTATTTTTGATAAATAAGCATGATTAGTTTATTTTGGGGTCTTGTTATATTATTTTACCTT
>JAOQMS010044375.1:0-10428 GCA_027563885.1 Erythroxylum longipes | reverse complement strand
AATATTTTTTTACACACTTCCCTTTCAATTAGTTTAATTTTGTTAGTTCTCCAAAGAACCAAAACCCCCTTCCTAACTAGTTTAGTTGCATTTCATAACCTTTAGGCTAGCTTGGATCCATTGCATTAGGTCCCAATTAAGTGAGACGACCCGAGGTTGCATTCTACATTGCAATCCTTGGAATTCAATTTTTGATTCAACGTCTAAGGGTAAAACCAAAAGACAAAGCAGATCCGTTATCCAAGTAGCACGTACCACCAAACAAACTA
This sequence comes from Erythroxylum longipes, assembly GCA_027563885.1. NCBI lineage: Eukaryota > Viridiplantae > Streptophyta > Magnoliopsida > Malpighiales > Erythroxylaceae > Erythroxylum > Erythroxylum longipes. The sequence goes on along the minus strand of JAOQMS010044375.1, from coordinate 10,159 downwards.
TAACTAATTTAATGAGCCATTCACAGTTTCACAATCTGAATTAGTTCATACTTACACATGCATGGCTTAATCTTTGAGACAAGCATATGACTACTGGCAGGATCAACCAAGTAGCATTCCTTCGCAACACCACTTCCCTGCACGATCACCTTGGCAGGTGCTGATAATGGGTACAATTGTCGTTCAGGTCAAGAGACAAATCTATGCTTCTGGGCTTAAGGAGGGTTTCTCCGTCCGCAAAGTTTACTGCATCTGAGAGCACCGGCGCTCCGCTCGTGGACCCTAGCTCCCCCAACCAAGGCATGCCTGGCACATGAATGTTGTTACGTGGTTAGCACCACATCCACATCGATGTAAGGTGAAAAAAATTATCTGGGCAATATAATTCCACCTATACGGGTACCCAACACAGGAAACCACCAAATCCCAACTAGCTCGAGGCAAGTGGGAACCGAATGAAGCGAAAAGAAGGAAAAGATAGTTCGATGCATTCAGTATGGAGCCCGTCCTCTCGTACAATCCAAACACCACTCATGTGCTTTACGTACACAAGGAGATAATTCCATCCAGCCTAACAAGGCCCAACATGCATAAGTGCGCCCTTCGAGCACGAAAAGTAGCCAGACTAAACCTTGCCTGCCCCACAGAGTGCAAGAATTTAGTACCAAGGGATAACCGATAATCCGATAATCTGAGTATCACCATGAACAGCACCGACTGCTATGAGTTTCATTAGGCACCACATTGTACTAAGGTTACCGAAACATCGCCTTGCCTTCAGACCAGTTCAGCCACCAAATGCCTTGCCTATCGTTATCAACAAGCCGACCTTTTGACACTCCTAGGTTCGACGTGGTGTATGATGCAGGTGGATGACACCCATGACCAGGTCTGCCAAACAGCATTCACGTGCTAGAACTGTCTAAGCAAGAGGATGCATCATTGACGATTCCTTGCGTGTGATGCTATCGGGCATGCCCGAGCATAGGGTTCACCCCCTAAAAAATCTCACAATCCAAGTATCATCGAGCACTACATTATACTTAGGTTGCCAAAATGTCGTCCTACCTTCGAACTAGCTAAGAAACAATCACTTCTCTAATCGTTATCAATAAGTCAAGCCTTCAGCACTCCTAAGTACAACACAGTGTCCTCGTTGACAAGGGGGTGAGACCCATGATTGGGCATTCCCAAGTGCACCCACACGTTAAAACTGACTCAACAAGGTGATGTTTCATCGTCGATTCCTTGCACTTGATGACCTTGAGCATGCCCAAGCATGGGGGTCAACCTGTCAGCAATCATAGCCCCAGGCCATGCTTCGGTCTCCCTGTGTGTAGAACGAGCAATAAGAGTGAATTTAATGGAATTTTGCAACATGGGACCTTCCCCCAAGCAACCAAGTGTGATTCGGTGCCATTCTCATTTACGGTCGAAATTCCCTTCGGTACCCGATCAGCGGTGCGTCGCGTGTGCCGAGACTCGCCTGAATAGCCCATGCATCGAAACAGGCTTGGAAACCCACACCGATAATGCCCGTTCGTAGCATTAGATGCCCACAAAGCTTGCCCAAGCACGACACTTCGCACGTAGTCATTGGCTACAAATCGCACCAACGGTGGCCGATTATAGCCTACGAGGGGGTAAAGCTATAATCGTTGAGTTTTTGATGAGAAACCGACAATCCATAACCGACTGGGGCTTATTTCCCCTGATTTTACCACTACTGAGTATGCCCGCACATGGCTGCGGCAAGTGCCTATAGCCCCAGCCTTGTCGCCCACAGGTGCAGGCAGCATTACCCCCCTAAAGAGCATTTAAGCACTTTTCAGTTTTATCACAGGGTGACATTGGAATGTCTTAGCTGGTAACCCCCTTTTAAATTAAAAAATACTTGGAATTTTGATATGAAATTCTGTACACATGTTAAAAATAATCCAATGCACCTTCGATTAAATTTTCAGAAATTTATGACCAGTAAATTACTTTATATGATTTTTTAATTGCGAAAACTTTGAAAATTCATAAAATATTGAAAACAAGTCCAAATGACACCAAATTTTGGGGGAGGACTCTAACAAATGTGCTGAAAATTATGGTGAAGTTAGTTTGTACATTTGAAAAATTTCACACGAAGAATTCGCAAAGAAGTGGCATGTCGGGTTGGCCGAAAATTTTGGTGGGATGATTGGGTGCTTGAGCAAGGGACCAATTGATACTTTGTAGTTGAAGCAATTGTGTGGAAGATCACTAAAGGAGACTTTGTGACAATTCATGGTGATTTTGGAGGATTAGCATGGGAAGATTTGCCAAGCACACGTGAGATGGTCGAACGGGGGGAGATTTCCCCCGACGCTAGCCTCAAATGGTGCTGGGGGATAAGACTAACATACGAAGTAGCAGGGCAATGGGGAAAGTTTCTCACCCATTACTAGCCTCATTTTGTCGAACATGTTGTTTTTCACCTAAGGGGGCTAGCATGAACTTGTGCTAGCACAACAACGAACTGTTTTTCCCACCAAATGTGCCAAGTGACCATGTCGACGGGCTATTTTTCCCACCAAAGGTGTGCCAATGGGCTATTTTTCCTACCGAATGTGCCTAGCGACCATATCGACGGGCTGTCTTTCCCACTGATGGTGTGCTAACGAGCTGCTTTTCCCACCTAATGTGCCTACTAATTGTGCCAATGAGCTGTTTTGCCCATCGAAGTTACCCACCGAAGGGACCTAGTGGCTGTGCCAACGGGCTGCTTTGCCTACCAAAGGTGCCTAGCGACCGTGCTGAGGGTTGTTTTACCCACCAAAGGTGCCCAACTGGTTGTTTTTCACACTGAATATGCCTAGAGACCGTGCCAACGGGCTGTTTTCCCCACTAAAGGTGCCTACTGGTAGTGCCGACGGGCAATTTTACCCAGCAAAGGTGCCCAACGGGCTGTTTTTCCCATCGACGATGCCTAGCGACCATACCAATGGACGGTTTTGCCCATCGAAGGTGCCTAGCTACCATTTCAAAGGGCTGTTTTACACATCGAAGGTGCCATAGGGCTGTTTTTCCACCAAAGGTGCCATAGAGCTGTTTTTCCCACTGAATGTGCCTAGAGACCGTACCAACAGGCAATTTTGCCCACCGAAGGTGCCTAACGACCTTGCTGATGGGTTGTTCTATCCACTGAAGGTGCCCAACGAGCTGTTTTGCCCACCAAAGGAGCCTAGCAACCTTACTGAAGGGATGTTTTACCCACAAAAGGTACCCAACGGGCTGTTCTCCCACCGAATGTGCCTACCAACTGCGCCAACGGGATGTTTTTCCCACTGAAGGCACCTAGCGACTGTATCAACAAGCTGTTCTACCCACCGGAGTTGCCCAATGGGTTGTTTTTCTAATCGAAGATGCCTAGCGACCATACTAACAGGTCGTTTTGCCCACCGAAGGTGCCTAGCGACAGTGTTGAAGGGCTATTTTACCCACCGAAGGTGCTCAACGGGCTATTTTTCCCACCAAATGTGACTTGTAAATGTGTCAACGGGCTGCTTTGCACATCAAAGGTGCCTTGTGACTATGTAGATAGGTTGTTTTACCCACCGAATGTTCCTAGCAACTGTGCCAACGTGCTTTCTGCCCACCGAAGGTGCCTAGTGACAATGTCGATGCGTTGTTTTGCCCATCATAGGTGCCTAGCGTCCGTGCCGACGAGTTGTTTCACCCACCGAATGTGCCCAACAAGCTATTTTTGCCACCGACGATGCTTAGCATGCCAACGAACTGTTTTCGCCACTAAAGGTGCCTAGCGACCGTGCCAAAGGGCTATTTTACCCACCGAAAGTGCCCAATGGGCTATTTTTCCCGTCCAATATGCCTAGTGATTGTGCCAACAGGCTATTTTACCCACCGAAGGTGTCTAGTGACCATGCCGACGAGTTGTTCTACCCATCGAAGTTGCCCAACGGGTTGTTTTGCCCACCAAAGGTGCTTAGCGATTGTGCCAAAGGGCTGTTTTACCTGTCGAAGGTGCCCAACAGGCCATTTTTTTGACCGACTATGTCAATGGGCTGTTTTACGAATTGAAGTTGCCTAGCGACCATGTCGATAGGCTATTCTACCCACCAACGTTGCCCAACTGGCTATTTTTCCCACTGAATGTGCCTAGCAACCGTGCCAACGGGCTGTTTTGCCCTCTAAAAGTGCCTAACGACTGTGCCAACGGGTTGTTTTACTCACCGAAGGTGCCTAATGGGCTGTTTTTGCCACTGACAGTGGCTAGCGACTGAAGTGGACTAAGTTCACTGGAATGTTAGTAAGTGCAATGTTGATGCCCTTTGATTTTCCACAAGTGTTTTCTAGAAACTTTTTTCACTTCATGTGCATAGACATGTTTGCTGGGTATCTAGAACCTTAAACATTTAGCGTGTCCCACCATACTCTCGAGTGTAGCCTCGTGACTAAAGCTGAGATTGTTTTTGCTTAAGTGTTATATGTGTTGGGGTGGTCCAGATTGGCAAAAAGGGGTTGAATGGAAGGACGAATTGGAGTGACAGAGGGCTGAATCCCAGTGGATCGTGGTAGCAAGGCCACTTTGCCACTTACAATACCCCATCGCATATTTAAGTCATCTGCTAAGGATTCTACCTGCTGCTTGGTGGGAATTTTGATTCAGTGCGGCCCCCATCACTTGTCCGCGAGGGGGGCTTGGCCAATGACTAGTCACTTTGGGGTCTCGAAGGCCCCTACTGAGGGTCGGCAATTGGGTTGTGGGCGTACGCGTTGCTTCTAGCATAGATTCTGACTTAGAGGCATTCAATCATAATCTAGCGCATGGTAGCTTCGCACCACTGGCTTTTTAATCAAACATGATGACCAATTACAAGAATCAACGATTCCTCTCGTACTAGGTTGAATTACTATTGTGACGCTGTCATCAATAGAGTGAAACTAACCTGTCTCATGACAGTCTAAACCTAGCTCACGTTCCCTATTAGTGGGTGAACAATCCAATACTTGGTGAATTATGCTTCACAATGATAGGAAGAGCCGACATCAAAGGATTAAAAAACAACGTCGCTATGAATGCTTGGCTGCCACAAACCAGTTATCCCTATGGTAAATTTTCTGACACCTCTAGCTTCAAATTTTGAAGGTATAAAGGATTGATAGGCCACGGTTTCACGGTTCGTATTTGTACTGGAAATCAGAATGAAACGAGCTTTTACCATTTTGTTCCACACAAGATTTCTAATCTCATTGAGCTCATATTAGGACACCTGTATTATCTTTTAATAGATGTGCCGTCCCAGCCAAACTCCCCACCTAACAATGTCTTTGACCTGGATTAGCCCACTGGATGGCCTTAGGTCCAAACGGAGGGTCGACGCCCTGCCTTTGATTCACGAAATAAGTAAAATAACATTAAAAGTAGTGGTATTACACTTTTCCTGTTTCTAGCTACTAATTGTCCTACACCTCTCAAGTCATTTTATAAAGTCAGACAAGAGTCACTTTCCCCATTCTCTTAGCTATGGTTTCACTGGATAGTAGACAGGGATAGTGGGAATCTCATGAATTCATTTATGCGCATCACTAATTAAATGAAGAGGCATTTGTCTACCTTCAAAGAGTTATAGTTACTCCCGTCGTTTACCCAACTTGGTTGAATTTCTTCACTTTCACATTTAGAGCACTGGGCATAAATCACATTTTGTGAGCATTAGTAGGGACCACCGCAATGCTTTGTTTTAATTAAACATTCAGATTCCCCTTGTCTGCACTAGTTCTGAGTCAACTATTGGACGCTCGGGGAAGGTACCCAGAGTGTCCGTTCCCGATCAATCCCCCGGTTGGCACGCAGCAACCGCTCTCACTGCAATAGTAGCTCAGGCAGTCCCCCAGGCCCAACCCTCAGAGCTAATCCTTTGTTCAAGGTTACGAATCCATTTTGCCGACTTCCCTTGCCTACATTGTTCCATCGACCAGAGGCTATATGCCTTGGAGACCTGATGCGGTTACGAGTATGGCCGAGCACAAGAGGCACTCAGTCCTCCAGATTTTCATTGGTCACTGGGGGGTGCATTAGACACCGCGTGATGTTCGGTTCTCTTTTAGCCACTGGACTCTCCCTCTGACTGAGTCGTTTCGAAGGTGGGTGGGCTATTAAACAGAAAAGATAACTCTTCTTAAGGCCCCCGCCGATGTCTCCAGACTTCCTAACGTTTTCATCGGTTTAAGGATTGTAACCTGACTCCCTCTCGATGCTCACGCGCAAACATGCTGTAGGATGGGCTTCCCCCGTCCTTTATGATCGAGTAACCTATGTGTAAGTTCCGTTCATGTGGAACCTTTCCCCTCTTCAACCTTCAAAGTTCTCATTTGAATATTTGCGACTACCACCAAGATCTGCACTGAAAGCCGCTTCTCCTAGGCTTACGACTCAAGTTTTGGAGTGACTATCTCACCCTCTGACTCATCGGGGCCTAGCTCTTGCCCCTACATCCGAGTGTGGGTCGTGCGCTTCAGCGTCATCCACTTTTAGGGTTAGTTGATTCGGTAGGTGAGTTATTACACACTCCTTAGTAAATTTGAACTTCCATGACCACCGTCCTCCTATCTTAATCGACTAACACCCTTTGTGGGATCTAGGTTAGCACACAGTTGGGCACTGTAACCTGGCTTACGGTTAATCCCGTATCGATAGTTCTGCTTACCAAATATGGCCCACTTGGAGCTCACGATTTTATGGCACGGCTCAACGGAGCAACCACTTCGTCTTACCTATTTAAAGTTTGAGCATAGGTCTAGGGTGCTGCAGCCCCGATGCCTCTAATCATTGGCTTTATCTGATAGAACTTGTGTCGAGCTCCAGCTATCTTGAGGGAAACTTCAGAGGGAACCAGCTACTAGATAGTTCGATTAGTTTTTCGCCCCTATACCCAAGTCAGATGAACGATTTGCATGTCAGTATCATTGCGGGCCTCCACTAGAGTTTCCTTTGGTTTCGCCCTGCTCAAGCATAGTTCACCATCTTTTGGGTCCTGACAGACATGCTCTGACTCGAACCCTTCTCAGAAGATCAAGGTCGGTCGGCAGTGCAGCCCGCGAGGGGATCTTTCCTGTCAATTTCCTTGTGCCTTATGGGTTTACTCTCCTATTGACTCGTACACATGTCAGGCTCTTTGGTCCATGTTTCAAGACGAGTCAAATGACGAGCCTAGAGGCCGACATCGTGAGCACCCTACGTGAGCGCCTGAGGGCGGGTGCTGTGTTCCACAATCACGAGGGCCACGTCTCTGTAGACGTATCAAAGGCCCGGGGTTGGGACGCCCCCATAACCTAGGTCAGTCTACCCCCCAAGCCTATCGACGAACTAGCTCTCGTCATTCCACATCCGACCGGGGCATATCACCAGCCCCTATTCACTTCCCTCCTAAAAATTTCAAGCACTATTTAACTCTCTTTTTAAAGTCCTTTTCATCTTTCCCTTGTGGTACTTGTTCGTTATCGTTCTCTCACCCGTATTTAGCCTTGGATAGAATTTATCGCCCGATTTGGGCTGCATTCCCAAACTACTGGACTTGTAGATAGTGCTTTGTTGTGTGACAGGGCCCAGCCACGATAGGGCTCTCACCTTCTCTGGCGCACCCTTTTAGGGGACTTGACCCTCGTTCGCCACTGAGGACGCTTCTCCAGACTACAGGTCGAATGTCAGGGGCATCCGATTCTCATGCTAGGCTCTTCTCAATTCACTCGCCGTTACTAAGGGAATCCTTGTAAGTTTCTTTTCCTATGCTTATTAATATACTTAAACTTAGCAGGTAGTCTCGCCTAAACTGGGGTTGCGATCAAATTATGTCAGGGTGAGAAATCATATTTGACCTTCACTTGACGCACACGCACGAATCCTCTCAAGGGTCTTTGCTTAACCATCGTCGGTCGTGGCGATCGTCGCCAGGGACTCCAATTTTTAGGCCGGATGTAAGCAGTTAATCGCACAGAAGGCGAAGTTCTGCCCCCTCCTCTGTCTCCCAAGATTGGGCTAATGAGAGGGGGGTTGACACTGAGTGACGTCCAGCTAGATGTGCCCTCAGTCGAAAGGCTTCGGGAACAACTTGCGTTCAAAAACTCGATAGTTCACAGGATTCCACAATTCACACCAAAAATTGCATTTTTCTACATTCTTCATCAATTTCAGAGTCGAGATATCTATTGCCGAGAGTCATTTTAACTCGTAAAGAAGCATGCCATTGCCTCCTGTCTGCCACCCATTTCAAAGGCGATGAGCACGAGCCCACTCGTTATCATTTTCAAAGGCGCTCCTCTTGTAGTGGTTGGTTGGTTGAACCGAACCGTTGCTAATGCAGGCAGGGGGATTTGGGCAAATTTCTTACCAAAGGACCTCCTCTTCTATCTGAGGGATAACTTGTTCATGGGTTATTCTACTTCGTAGGATTCAACGATGATCCTTCTGCAGGTTCACCTACGAAAACCTTGTTACGACTTCTCCTTCCTCTAAATGATAAGGTTAAGTGGACTTCTCGCGACATTAATGAAGACCAACAATTGCAATGGGCAGTGTGTACAAAGAGCAAGGACGTAGTCAATGCAAGCTGATGACTCGTGCTTACTAGGAATTCCACGTTGAAGACCAACAATTGCAATGACCTATCCCCATCACGATGAAATTTCAAAGATTACATGGGCTTGTCGGTCAAGGCTATAGACTCGTTGAATACATCAGTGTAGCACGCGTGCAGCCCAAAACAGCTAAAGGCATCACAAACCTATTATTGCCTTAAACTTCCTTGGTCTAGAAGGCCATAGTCCCTCTAAGAAGCTGGCCACGAAGGGTCAGCTCCACATAGATAGTTACTAGGATGAGGTCTCATTTGTTAACAGAATTAACAAGAAAAATCACTCCACCAACTAAGAATTGACACAGGAGGAGTTCCAAAGTGCCTATCAAGCCTCACTTCACTACCCCAAAGATGAGGAATTGAAAATTTTGGTGAACTTTAAAAGGAAGTATGCAAACTTCCTGGAAGATGCTGAAAGGCTCTTTTACCAACAGAAGGCTAAGTGCACTCATTTGATGGAGGTCGATAGGAGCACCAAGTATTTCCATGCAGTGGCTTGAAAGAGCGGTAAATAAAACGTAATCACACATCTTATTAAGGATGATGGATCCAAAATCTCTTCAATGGATGAAGTGATAGAATGTATTGTAAACTATTATAAGGAACTCCTTGGTACCTCTCCCCCTCGAATGAATGCAGACCCTCAGGTGATAAGAAATGGTGAGGTATTGGACCCTGAGATGCAAGAAACACTGATTGCCCCAATAACGGATGCTGAGATTAGATGAGTAATGTTTTAAATTTGTAATGATAAAGCATTGGGACCAGATGGATACACAACTGCCTTCTTTAAAAAACAATAGGACAAGGTTGGACAGAATGTAAAGGGATTCGTGTTTGAGTTCTTTACAAATGGTAAAATGCTCAGGCAACTAAATCATACTATAATCACCCTCATCCCCAAAAGGAGCTCTATACCGATGGTGACTGATTTTCGTCCAATTACTTGCTTTAATGTAGTGTATAAGGTGATTACGAAGTTCTTGATGGAGCGTATGATTATGGTGGTAGGGAAATTAGTAGATCCAGCTCAAGCCTCTTTTGTCCCGAGAAGTAGTATATTGGACAATATCTTTTTAGCACAGGAACTTATCAGAGGATATAGCAAAAAATGCATATCCCCACAGTGTATGATTAAAATTGATATTACAAAAGCCTATGACACAGTTTCATGGGAGTTCTTGGAAGAAATGATGAATGGGTTGGGATTTTCAGATAGGTTTGTAAATTGGGTTATGGAGTGTATTTGAAGAACTTCATTTTTGGTCTCGATTAATAGTACACTATAGGGTATGTTCCAGGGAAGAAGAGCATTAAGACAGGGTGACCCTATGTCACCCACCCTTTTCTTACTATGTTTGGAATACCTCTCAAGGGTACTAAGAAAGAGAACGGCTATCTCACACTTCAACTTTCACCCAACGTGTAAGCAACTATGTATCACTCATTTTGCCTTCACTGATGACCTTATGTTATTTTCTAGAGGAGACTCCACATCAATCCGTGTACTGTGGATGGTTTGATGAAGCTACGTG
>JAOQMS010044374.1:0-10429 GCA_027563885.1 Erythroxylum longipes | reverse complement strand
AAAATATTATTATTCATTAATTAAAATATTATAATTAATTAATTAATTACAATATAATTAATTAAATTATTATTATTCATTAATTAAAGTATAACTAATAAAAATATAACTATTCATTAATTAAAATATCAATTAATTAAAATATCATGCATGGTTTATAGGATAGTTTGCATTCATTTTGCATGTATTTGTTTATTATTTGTGTGTGTTTTTTGTGCTTTTATGTTTGTTACGTGTGCAGGAGACCAAAGTGGGGATTGAAATCGTAATGCAGGAGATTTGGGCTGTTTTGGAGAAGTTACATGCTAGAAACAGATACGACATGCCCATGTCGTATTGGGCAAGAACTGGGCCAAATTTATAGACGAGTTTTTAAGCCCAAGCATCATCTAGTTTGGGCTGGATCTTTGTTGGAGACGTCGGACACCAGCTGGGAAGCCATAATGAAGAATCCAAATTGAAGACTAACAAGGAAACTTCTACTAATTTTGGCTAGGGTTACGAATTGGAGGATATAAATTCCTTATGGCATAAGGAAATCAGGGGACCTTTTTTTTTTTACAACTTTAGCTTTAACTTTTAGAACGTCCTTTCTTGTTTCTTTGTTTTTCGGTAGTTAGCAGCCAGTCACCATCGTTATTTCAGTTTTCATGTTATTTTCTTGTGTTCTTAGATTAGCTATGAATAACTGAACCCTTTTCTAGTCAAGGTGATTGGATATTCAGCCATGGATGATTTGTGAGACTATATTTTTATTTGTTTATGCAATTCAGATATATATTTAATTCCTGTACTTGAACTAGATTTATTATTGCTTAATTTATTATGCAATGTCACAAGTTGTGTGATTGATTAAGTGATAAATTGCTGAATAGGATAGTATTGTCGTGGATATTATTCTATCAAAGTATGGAATTGGTTTTATCTTGCGAACGATGTAAGTTGGTGGTAAAATCGATGGAATTAAATAATCTGACTAAATAAATTACGGCGTTTCCGAATTTATTGGTTAGGACAAAGGTCTTTTTCATTCTTAATGCAACTAGAGATTAATCTTGTGAGGGCGTTTCTCAGGGGTTGTCTTTAGATTAGGGAAGTAACTTGTTAGGGCGTTTCCCGGAGTTACCGACAAAGTAAGAAAAGATTGGTCAATAAGTGCGTCACCTTTGACTATAACTTTGTCTATCTGAATTGTGTAATTTATCTTATGATGTCAATGATCGAATTTCCATGCTGAATTGAAGAGTACCTTGGCTAGGTTTTCACCCATTGCGTTTTAATCTCGTTTTATTAATTGTTGTCTAGATCTGTTTTGTGCCAATACCACATGCTCATGTCGTATCTGTCACTATAGCTCTCTTTTAATTTTTTGCGTTGCTTTTATTTTTATTTACATCTCTTGCAATATCAATCCTTTAATCTTTTATTTTCTGAGCATTTGAGTAACTCTGCACTAGTTCCCTGCAGATTCGACCCGATTCACCACTAGCTATCTAATTTTTGGAAAGTTGGAAATATATTTTTATTTTTTGTAGTTTGACAAACTCCCCCTGATTTTTCTTATGCTCAAAAGAAAAAAAAATTTGTTAGAGGTAAGACACTATCTTTGGGATGATCCTTTACTTTACAAGATTTGTGTGGATGGTATTGTTAGGCGCTGCATTCTTGAAGAGGAAATGTCCTCTGTGTTATATCATTGTCATTCTAGAGAGGCAGGGGGACATTATGGTGCATCTAGGGTAGCTCATAAGATTCTAGAGTGTGGTTTCTATTGTCCCACCTTATTTAGGGATGCATTTGCATTTGTCAAATCTTGTGATAGGTGTCAAAAGGTCGGCAACATTAGTAGGAGACATGCCATGCCATTGAGTAACATTCTTATTTGCGAGGTTTTTGATGTTTGGGATATAGACTTCATGGGACCATTCCCTAAGCCTTTCTCCAATCAATATATATTGGTTGCTGTTGATTATGTTAGCAAGTGGGTGGAAGCAGAGGCATTACACACAAATGAGGATAAAGTTGTTGTTAAGCTTTTAAAGAAGAATATTTTTAAACGTTTAGGCACACTTGGGGCTATCATTAGTGATGGGGGGTTGCATTTTTGCAACAAACCTTTTGAGTCATTATTAGCTAAGTATGAGGTGACCCATAAGGTTGCTACTTCATACCACCCCCAAACTAGTGGCAAGTTGAAGTCTAAAATAGGGAATTAAAGAAAATATTAGAGAAAACTGTTAATGCTTCTAGGTGAGACTGGTCTTTAAAACTAGATGATGCATTTTAGGCATATAGGACTGCATTTAAAACACCCATAGGCATGTCACCATTCAGGATAGTGTATGGCAAGTCTTGTCATCTTCCAGTTGAGTTAGAGCATTGTGCATATTGGGCTACCAAATTTCTTAACATTGATTTGCCTTCTATAGGTGCTAAGAGACTTATGCAGCTTCACGAGCTTGACGAGTTTCGTTTGGATGCTTAAAACAATTCAAATTTCTATAAGGACCATGTGAAGAACTGGTATGACAAGAAGATCCTCCACCGAGACTTTAAAGTAGGAGACCAGGTATTGATTTACAACTCCCATCTTCGTTTATTTCTAAGGAAGCTTAAGTTAAGGTGGTATGGTCCATTCAAGGTGATCCAAGTCTTTCCTTTTAGGGTCCTTGAGGTAAAACGAGAAAAGGAAACCCCCTTCAAGGTAAATGGACAACGAGCTAAATTGTATATGCCCAGTTTTGTGGATAATTCTGAGGAGCGATTGTCTCTTTATGAAAATTTGGCTTCCCCTCCTTGATCGCAGTGCATGCCTTTCAGTAGGACTATAGCTTTTCTTTCTCTTCTTTCCTTGTTGTTACCTTTTTGTTTTTCATTGTTTTGAATTTTATTTAAGGTTTGCGTAGTTGGTGGTAAGAAGTTCTTGGCCAACTTTTTTTCAAGGAAGTTTCTTCTTCCTCTTTTCCCTTTTTGTGTTTCTTGAACATTGGGGACAATGTTCATATTAAGTGTGGGGGGGACTGAGATTATGTGCATGCTGATGTTTATGATATTGATGTTAATGTTGAAAGATACATACTTGAATGGTTGCGACTCTTTTGGTAGCTAACTTGGGTCCCATTCTTAAAACTTTTTGTGCTTGAATTTGATAAATTTGACCATACGATTATGTTAAAGTAGTTGGAAGGAGAATTGAGTTGTATACATGAATTTGGATTAGGCAGCTTGAGAGGAAAGTGAACCATATGAATTGATTGAAGTAGTTAATTGCATAAACTTAGTCAATAACTGATGCTTGAGCGATGGGGCAATGCATGGAGTATTGATGGTTTTTCATTTAAGCATATGTGAGGTCTTGAGTTATATGACTGCATCTCATAGTCATTTATTTTCTTTGTTGTAAATGATGCTTCTCTATGAAGATTACCTTCAAAACTTGCTCTAAACCTGTTTGATACTACTAGTTGTATGCCTTATGGACATGATAAAGGCCCTCTTTATTTTTAACCTTTAGCTTAAATCACCCACCAAATCATTTTTCCTTTACTACCCCCTTTGAGCCTTTAACCTTGTTTGTTTTTTGTATTAATCACACCACATTGAAATTTGAAAACATTTTAGCCTAACCCTTTCACAAGTTGAATCAATTACTAAGTATTTGACGTCTTTGATTTAGGGACTTTTGTTTTATATAATATTCTAAGATGTTTTAGAGTTACATCTACTTACTTGTTGTTGATTTGTGCTACTACTATCTTCTTTTATGTTTAGTGTTATGATAAAAAAAGAGAAAAAAAAAACAGAAAAATGAAGAAAGAAAAAGATCAAACAGTAGCATTGGATAGTGATGAGTATTTATAGTCCCGTGTTTTTGTTTGCATATTTCAGAATTTCTTTTTGATTGTCCCACATTACTTAGTGCTTTGTGAATACTTGTGAGTAGCCTTTACCCTTTTTACCTTACCTTAACCTAAGCCCCATTACAACCTTTGGTAAAAGCCCTTTTGATCCATGATGGCATGTACTATATGAGGTGGAAAATGGGTGAATTTGCAAGCCTATGGTAGTGTAATTTCTTAGAAGAAGCTTTGAGAGAAACACAACTCTTATACACTTGAGTGACATGAGTGAATATCGTGAGGAAGGTCCATTTAAATTTTATGCTTGATTTTGATCAAGGATATCTACCTTTGATTTTGTTTATGTGTATTGATGAAAAGATTATGACATATGTAGTAGCTTGATACTTGAGTTTGCCAAAGTTTAAGGGATTGTAAACATTTGATTTTTGTTGAAAATGAAATGAGAAGGATATATTGGCTGTGATTCAAGTAAGTTACTTGAGAAAAAGTAGCAATTCAAGTGTGGGGGTATTGTTAATAGGCATTTTATATTAATTTTAGATACATAATTTGCTAAACTTTTGTCCATTTAATGTTTAAATTACACTAATTAAGAGTTATTTGTTTTAATTTTAGGTATAAATTGGATTTGGAAGTTTAAAAGCATAATTCAAGAAAAGCTTCTAAAAAACAAGATAGCTAAAAAAAAAGAAAAAACATTGAGCCCAAAATGACGTGATGTGGAGAGGGACAAAGAAGAAAGGACGCAGCCTATGACTTAAAAAAACGAAAATGTTTCAGCCAAAAAGAAAAGAAGAGAGCTAGCGGGTTGATAAAATAGAGGGGGACCAAAACCCTGATTTGGTCGTCACATCAATAAAGAGAAAGAGAGATTGGACAGTTGGTGGCGGCGTTGAAATAAAAAATAGAGTGAAGGCTAAAAAAAAACATGAAGGTGCTGAAAATGTGAAGGTTGAACTATAGTGAAAAATATTGGGTGGTGGCTGCGTTAAAAATTAGAGAAGGGTGATAAAGAGTTTACAGCATGAAAAAGGAGAGTAACGTGAAGGCTGCAGAAAAAAACAAAGAAGAGAGCTGACGACGTTTAGAATAGACATGGACAAAAGAAAAGAAAGGAGTTTTGAGATCAGAGTGAAAAATCGTGAAGGCTGCGTTGGAAGAAGACAACGTGCATGAGAGACCGCTGGAGTAGACAACGTGAACAATGAGGGGTGGACAAAAAACCCTCCATTTAATTAGGCACATCAGCTACAGTAGCAAGGGATGAGAGAAAAGAGAGCAGTATGATAGAGAGTTTGCGGCGTGAAAAATAGAGTAGCGTGAGAGGATAGCTTATTGGACAGCAGTAATCAATTTGGTGTTTTTAATTTGTTTTTATTCCTTATTTGTTTTAATTCTTGGGGATTTAATCAATGCAAATATATATTATGATCATAATTTATGTTACATTGATGAATATGTGTAGGTAAGTTTTCTTTGGTTGAGGTTAGGATTGATATTAGACTAAGAAAATTTTTGTGGTATTGTTTTATTTGCTTGATTAAATACATATTTAGCCTAATTTAAATTGATCAACTAGATTAAGGTCTTAGAAGATTGAATGCCATAACCATTGGGATTTGATTTGTCGGAAAACTGATCAAGCAATATACTTGAGACTAACACATAGAGCAACAGTAGAATCTTGTATGAGGATACCTAGGATTAACGAACTTAATTTTGGGCTTCTTGTATTGAATGTTTTCTTTATATTCCGAATTATCTAAGAACCAAGTAGGTAACTTGGATTTAAAGAGAAAAGAATTCCCATGAATATTGGGTTTAACTTGCTTAAGTGAAGTTACTCCTAAATCAATCCACCGTTATAAGTTTTAGTGCCTAATCCAATTGAAATCCAACACCTTTGCCAATTTTTGTCATTTGATTAAGTTTAGTCGCATTTATTTCATATCTTGAATCAAGAATATTTCCTTAATTCACTTATCTTATTTCATTTACGAATCAACCAATTCTTAATCGTCTGAGTAATTTTGCATCATTTAATTTAATTGTCTTATGCTTTGGAATCCCTTGGGTACGATATACATTTCTTATCGTTTTATATTACTTGTTGACGAGGTATGCTTGCCTCTAGTTTGGTCTAGATATAATTTAATTTTTATTGCTTTATTTAGACCACAACAATATGCCTGAACACATTGACGGTGTTTGAGAATATACGCTACGAAGATGGCATGTTAAGATGATCAAAAATATTTATTAAAAAATTTGTCACATCAAACACATTGTCAACAGAACATTAATCAATTTTATTTCCAAACATATTTAGTCAGAATAGCCGTTACATTTCAGAATTCATTTATACAAAATACAATAGTTGCAGAATACAATGCTTAGTATAGTTTAACTGAAGACATATGCAGGTGCAAACTGATTCCGACCACTAGCTTATGTTCATATGCAATGGCTTTACTCCAATTGGTCTAATTGGATATCTCTTATGAACCTGAAAAGCCACGTTACAATTTTTGATGAGTTTTGCAAACTCAGTGAGTGAACCATCATCGATGTGTTCACTCAAAACAAAACACATATATATCAATGATTAACATTCAACTCAATCAAATTAACACTTCATTCAAAGCTATAATTCGTATTCTACAATTTGCATCATAATACAAGAAGCATTTAAAAATACAATCACTTTTTAAGTCATTCCAGAAGTACATTCTAAATGCAAGAATATCATGTAATCATTTCAGAACATAACACTCATTTATCACAATTCTTTATATCACCATTAAAGTCATAAGCATTTCTCAATATCAACACAACATATTTCAAAGTCATAAGCATTTCTCAATATCAACACAACATAGTTCAACGTTCATTTGCAATCAATATCATAAACATATTTAAAGATACAAATGCAAATGCAAATAAGACTCATTATATTTTAACTTTGTAGTGACTGAGTGCCTATTTCACTATCTCGTATCTGTTGTGAATACTAGGCTCTTTTTAGTACTATCCTATATCTGTTGTGGATGCTGGGCTCATTAATGATTAAGCCTGAGGCTCTGATGCGCATAACTGAGCTTAAAGTTTTTGTCACGTTAGCTACTCTGGTCAGAACTCCTTTATGTGAACATGTATCACGTAATGGAGTATAATAGTTCACACAATATATCATTAATCACTTCCAACCAATAAGCACATTCAATTTTTACAGTTCATTGGATCTAAGTCCGACATTCAACAAATAGTTGAGCATTCAATTTCCTAATTCACATTCAAATCATAAACACTCCTAATACAGTCTTGAATTTCGAAGTCCTCAGATAATCAATTGTCCAGAATTAGTAATATCACAATTACATCAATATCAATTCATTATATAGGAATTAAGTTTAATCAACACAATTTGAATAGAACACATTACCAATTGAAATCTCACATCTAGGTTACCCATTATACATACAATTACATCAAAGGCATAAATATTTGAGCTTACACAACTAGGTTAACTCACAGTACAATCCAGTTAGCTATTGCCTCAATATGCTAATAATGTATGGATGGTTTTGATCTATGTATGCCTCTAAATCAAACAATACACATATGTACACATTACTAATTGATCAATCAAACGAATGCTCAAAGTTACACATGTATATGTGTCATGTTTCATACATGCTCAATTGATTATTCCGGGTCTAAAATCTTATTCACAAATCTTAATTATTTATACGTTATGACTTGTACATCATTTAGTTTGCAATTAGGTTTATGCCGTAAGTAAACCTAATCACTTTCCATTCATCATTCATAAATTCATCAATCTTTTCCTAGTATTATACATTCACTAAAATTTTTCCATCAACATATACTCATACATTCACCCAATTCTTATTCATAAATACCCTATGTTCTTCAATACTCATTCATCTATAACTTATGCACATTATTCATGTCCTAAAGATCGTATTTGAATTAAAATGAGTCATTTATTCCTTTAACAAATCAGAATTTCCAGATTTGAACTCAACCTTATCAAAACAATCCATTCTTTAGGTTATGACTTCAATTAACTACATAAACTTATCAAGACATCTTCTGGAAAAATTGTTTAACAGAAGAATTAATAAGACATCAATAATCATTTTTCATGTTTTATACTTTGAATAAGTCGAGCTCTAAAGTCCAAAAAAATTAGGATATAATATAAGGTTCCTGCACAGGGCACAGGCAGTCTTAGGAAAATAAGCATAACTCAAGCTCTAGTCACTATTTTATCAAGCCACTTTCACAGAGGTCAAGCTAAGACCTATATCTACAAATTTAATTATTTGAGTTTCTTAAAATTAATGCCCTAAAGATATGTAAAATAGGTCGAAAGAGGAATATGAAATTGAAACCAGAATTTTAACCTACAACTCTAATTTTCCAGATTTGTTCTCAAGACAGATTTTTGGGTTAGTTTTGCATGGCCCTTTTGATATAGAAAATGAGGTATTTAGGCAATACATTCTTCTAAACAAATGTTCCTACATGTATTAAGTTTCTAAATACATTAAGTTCATGCAGTTTGGTTCAGTATTCTGTGAGTTATACCCCAAATAATACATACTGTTCTCACACCGCAATAGCACTCAGTACTCAACTTCAAACCAAAGTTCGAAGCCTTTAGAAACAGAATTTAAATTCAATTCCTCATCAAAATTGTATCCACAAGTCTCTAGTTTAATATAAATAAAAAATTATCTAATTTTGATATCTACAGATCAAGATATAGCTAAAACACAGATGCATGTTCAATGAAAATAATATACCTAAAATATTCTAGCACACTTTAATCATTAACATCATTTACAATTCATCCTAATTCATCATCATCAATTCTCTATGATAACATGCTATAAAAAATAATCATTTACTTACATTATCCAATTCCAACTCAAAAGATCAAACCAATCCAATACTCCAAGCAAGCAGAAACATCACACATTCAAGGTAAAACTTAGATGGATTTTGGCTAGGTGTAGTAAGGCAACTTCAAGCTGATCTTTTACTTAACTTTGTGAGGCTAAAACATGGATTATTTGTGAAAAAATTAGAAATAACCATAAGCAAGTTCAGGGAGGTGAAAGAAAAGAGTTTCGGTGATGTGAGTGAGAGAAGAAAGAACAAGAAATGAGTCGAACCAAGTTTGCTCCTGCTGAATGTTACACCTAAGGTGTTAGGTGTCATCTAATGGAATGGCCACATGTCTATAGGCATGTTCAACATTTATCAAGTATAGGTGCTGCCATATGTTACCATTAAAGCTAGGTCATATGTAATTTAATTATAGCAGCCATTTGTCCATTAATCAATACCATTTGCCATCAACTTACTAGTCCATTTGTCCTACAATGATCAATGTCAAATATCAATCAATTGTAGGCTTAATCATTCTAATTTTTCATGTCTCAATTAGTTTTGCCACTTGGAATTTTTCTAAGACTCAATGTAAATATTAATTTATCAATCTCCTAATTACGACAATTAATTTCCAAGTTGCTAATTTATAATCCATCAATTCTTGTCTTTAGGAAACCAAAATACAAGACATTGGAAAGCATAGTCATGTCTCATATCATATTTAATTTCATACCCTGAAATATATCAATTGAGTGCATATGTTAACTTGCAATGTGTAAAAATATCAATTCGTGTGTATGCTCATATTATGTCTTTGAATACAATTCTGAATTCATGTCATAAATGTACCAATTTTGTTCTATATGCTGACATTGATAGGACTCATTAGTTTAACTGTTGGACCCTATTTCCGAAGTCCAACTCGCATGCAGAATATCTTAATACGTGAGTTTATCTCCCAAAGAGAACACCTTGAACATTATCGAGTTATCATCTTTTCTCTGATACCACAACTGTCGGGCCCCATTTCCAGAGTCCATCCTTCAGAAAATCATAAGACTTATCATTATCGGGTCGTCTTCTCAAAACTCTCCTTTTCTAGGTTTAGCTCAGCTCTTAGAACAGTCGACTACTACAATGGTGGTCGACTAGTCCATTTACCCCTTTCAACTTGAATAACTCAAGGATCAGCGTTGGTGAGTCCACACTTTACACATATACCTGCTTCGGGGCTATTGGTATAACTTTTTCTATAGGCATCCAAACTAGAATTTTCTTTAGATGGATTGAAAGAGGACTTCAAGAGCTACAACTTTTATGAAGACCTCGAAGGCCAATTTTATCTTCTAAAGGGTCGAAAATGGGGCAGAAGATAACCATAAATAGTAACCCAGACGATAGCGTAAACAATGACACAGACGAAGTCTATGAACAGTAACACAGACGATACTCTGTGAACAGTAACACAGACGATTCTCTATGAACAGTAACACAGAGGATACAGTTTAACTTAAATAACTTCTTAACTCCTTATAATCCTTGGCCCATAATCTATCCTCTGTGTTCTATCCTTTGTGGTTGACTTTTATCTTCTGTGTTGACCACCTATCGTCTGTGGTCTATCCTCTGTGTTTGACTTTTAT
>JAOQMS010044373.1:0-10431 GCA_027563885.1 Erythroxylum longipes | reverse complement strand
TGTCTTACAACCCTCCCACTACGTCTAGGCACAACTTGATGTTCAGGTTGCTCTTCCGATTCAACTCTTGAATCCATTTTGACATCTTGTTCTGCTATATCAAAGTCAACTCTTAGTTTGGATGAAATAGCTAACTCTTTGAGTAATACTTCACTTCTTCCTTTGTGATTTTTCACAAAATCGTTCCATAGAAGGGTTGCATTTGTTGACACAAATACCTTCCTATCCTAAGGATTGTAGAAATAGTACCCTCGAGTTCCTGTAGGATATCCTACAAACAAACATATTTCTGACCTTGGTTCCATCTTTGTGGATTCAGGCCTTAGAACATGGACTGGGTAGCCCCAAGTCTTTAAGTGTCGCAATGAAGGCACTTGACCAATCCACAACTCCTTTAGTGTTTTATGCACCGATTTGGATGGAGCAAAGTTGAGAAGATATGTTGCCATTTGTATGGCATATCCCTATAATGATTCTGGAACGTTGGCATAGGACATCATCGATCTTACCAATTCTAATAGAGTCTTATTCCTCCTCTCAGATGCACCATTTTGTTGAGGTGTTTGAGGAGCTGACAAGCTAGGAACATTTCCATTGTCAATTAAATATTGCTGGAATTATCCAGATAACTACTCACCACCTCGATTTGGTCGAAGTTGTGTTAATGGCTTGCCTAGCTGCTTCTTAGCTTTGGCTTTGAATTCTTTGAACTTTTCAAAGGATTCACTCTTTTTATGCATCAAATACAAATAACCATGTCTTGAGTAATCATTTGTAAAGGTTATAAAGTATTCATAACCTCCTCTAGCTTGTACGTCTATGGTCCTACACATATTTGTATGTACCAGGTCCAACGTAGATTCAGATCTGTTTCCTTTAGAAGGAAATGAGGACTTGGTCATTTTTCCTTCAATACAAGATTCACAAATGGGTAATGGATCATTATCCAAGCCTATAAGGATCCCATTCTTCATTAACCTATCAAGTCTTTTCTGATTGATATGCCCATTCTTAAGTGCCACAGTTATTTTGAATTAATACTAGAGTCATTGAAATGTCTTGATTTTAATAATTCTATGGTAATTAGTGAGCCTTTGTTGGGCCCCGAAATTTTTTTACTTATTTTATTAAGCATGATTTGAATATTTTTGTGATCTTGCTAGTTAAATCATTTTATTTGGAGTTTAATTAGCATGTCAATATTAGGAGTATTAAAATGAGAAATTGTTGGCAATTAGGAAAAAAATTCTTGAATTAGAAATGATAGACAAGATTAAGGTAGTGAATGTAGTAAGTTGATGATGAATGGGTATATATGTGTATGTTCTGTTATTAATGTTCACGATCTATTATGGACTGTAATTTTTATGTATGATATTGAGTTGAAATGGAGTTGAGAATGAGGAGTAAATGAAGTAGAAAAGGTGATCCTTGTGCAAGTTTTGTTAGGTGTAAAATCTGGAAAGTTTGATGATTATTGACTGAAAATTTTCATTAAGTATGCTTCAATATTTTAGCCCTGAAGTTATCAAAATAAGATGATTCTTAATTTGGATTAAACTAGAGATGTATGGATATATTTTTTCATGAAGACTTCAAATTGAAATTATATCCTTAAGAGTCTCAAAATCTGATTTGAAGTTAAAAAATTGGGTTTGCTTCTATGAAAATTTGCCGCGGCAAACTCCTTGCTTTACCGCGACGAACTTGAATGGATTTGGATAGGATTCCTCTCAGGTAAAGTTTGCCGCGGCCAACTCTAGGTTTTGCTATGGCGAACTTGTGAAATTTTATGTTATGTGTAAATATGTTCGAGAGATACAAATTTGACCGGATGAATATGTTACACACGCAGGAAGTTAAGATTGAGAATAAATTGAAATGTGTGGAGAAACTAGTATGAATGAGCAAACATTATAATAAGTCAATGTGAAATATGAGGAAATTTAAAGAATGGAGAAAATCATTCAAGAAAGATAAATGAATTAGGTGGATCCACGTCAAAGACATGGAATACAGTGAGATAGACATAAGAGTTAAATGTACTGATGTTAAAGAGAAGCGAGCTATGAAGCAAAATATTAAATGTTTCTGAGAGTATAACCTTCCCAAGGTTTCCTTACATTGAGTACAAGGGGTGCCCAGGATAGGATAAAGAATCAACTAAGCCTGAATTATATTGGTCCATATGAAGTTACTAAGAATCGGACCATTGACTTATGAGTTAGTATTATCAACAAAGATGTGTTATTGTGACTATATTAAGAAATATTGATATGATATGACATTGGTGTTATCAACAAAAGAAGTGGGAAAAAAATTTAGTGTGTGATCTAAAGCATAATGAGGAACTGAACTAGTTAAGGAAGTGAATGACCAAATAAGGGATTGAAAGATCGAGTGAGTCTATTGACTATGGTCATTTGAAAGAAATTATTCGAGGGATGAAGTTAAATGGGAAAAAGAGGAGCACCCTGGCTTTTTGATCAGTCAGATAAAAATTTCGAGGATGAAATTCTTTTAAGAGGGGGAGAAATGTTGGGCTCCGAAATTTTTTTACTTATTTTATTAAGCATGATTTGAATAAATTTTGTGATCTTGCTAGATAAATTATTTTATTTGAAGTTTAATTAGCATGTCAATGTTAGGAGGATTTATTGCTTGGATTGATGGAATTAGAAGTATTAAAATGAGAAACTGTTGGTGATTAGGAAAAAAATTCTTGAATTAGAAATGATAGACAAGATTAAGGTAGTGAATGTAGTAAGTTGATGATGAATGAGTAGATATGTGTATGTTCTGTTATTAATGTTCATGATCAATCTGGACTATAATTTTTATGGATGATACTGAGTTGAAATGGAGTTGAGAATGAGGAGTAAATGAAGTAGAAAAGGTGATCCTTGTACAAGTTATGTTAGGTGTAAAATTTGGAAAGTTCGAAGATTATTGACTGAAAATTTTCATTGAGTATGCTTTAGTATTTTATCTGTGAAGTTATCCAAATAAGATGATTCTTAATTTGGATTAATCTAGAGACGTATGGCTATATTTTTTCATGAAGACTTCAAATTCAAATTTTGTCCTTAAGAGTCTCAAAATCTGACCTGAAGTTGAAAAATTGGGTTTGCTTCTGTGGAAATTCGCCACAGCAAAGTCCTTGCTTCGTTGTAGCAAACTTGAATGGATTTGGCTAGGATTCCTCTTGGGTAAAGTTCGTCGCAGCCAACTCTAGGTTTTTCCGTGGCGAACTTGTGAAATTTGTGCGAGAAAGAAGAAGAAGAGAAGGAAAAATCGTGGAGGAAGAAGAAGGAAGAGGGTTTAAGTTAAGTTTATGGTAATTTTCTTCATCTTTCTTCTGGTTTTGTTAGAAAATCAAAAGGGATTTGAGAAAGAGCTGAGTTTGTGTAGAAAGAAAGAAGAGAAACCCTGGATGGATTTTTATGGGTTCCTAAACTAGGTTTTGGTTTTTCTGACCTAGATAGACTATGGGTAGGTTAAGCCTAAGCCCAAATTAACATGTATTTTTTTATTTTTGAAGTTTTATGAATTTCTATGGGAATGTTGTGTTGAATGAAAACTTGGTTGTTTAAAGGAAATTAAGGAATGTCAATCTAAAAGCAAGAGGAAAGGCAAGCTTGACTTGGATTTTTGCAAGTAAATAGGTGGGTAATGTATTTATAGTTACTGTGTAATTGGGCAAACTCTTGCTTATGTGTGTGTATATTTTATCCACAAGATCCATAGACAAACAAGCAAACAAAGGTGTCAAATAGAGAAATCAAGTTCGTTATTGAGAAAATGGTGGGCCCAAATCGTAATGAGGGCATATAGCACAACATATAAAATACCGATTGGCGTGTCTCCATACCGATTGATCTATGGAAATTCATATCATATTATAATGGAAATTGAGCATAAAGCCTTTTAGGCCATTAAGCAATGCATATGAAGATGGATGCAGTGAGGAATAGAGGAAGCCACAACTACAAGAATTGGAAGAGCTTAGGCTTGATTCTTATGAAAATGTAGAAATTTACAAGGAAAAGATGAAACAATTTCATGATAAGATGATTGTTAGGAAGAATTTTGTGGTTTGACAAAAAGTTCTTCTCTACCATTAACAACTTAAGCTTTTGTCTAGTAAATGGTGTTCCCATTGGATTGGACTTTTTGTTGTTATTAATGTGTTTTCATATGGTGTTGTTGAAATTGAAAGCTTACAAACAAACAAGAAATTTAAAGTTAATGGTCATTGACTAAAACACTTTGACGAAGGATTCCAAATGGAGGATGTGGAAGTGATAGGGTTAGAAAAACCTCATTAAGAAGATTAAACAACATTGAGTCGAACCAACGATGATAAACAAAGGCTCTGCTTAGGAGGCAACCTAAGGGAAGTTGATTTCTGTCTCTTTACATTTTCACAATTGTTATTTTCCTTAAATGCTCCATTTCTTGCATTTGATGTTACATTAGCGACAATGTAAGTTTTAAGAGTAGGGTGGGGATCTTAGTTTGTTATTATCTTTTATGCATGTTTTTAGCTTAATTGTCACTTTTGTGACTTCTTAGGCAGTTTTCAAAATCAAACAAACAAAATAAAAAAATTTCTCATTTTCTATTATTTTAAGATTATTTAGTCATAGTTAAAGTGTGAATTGATTAGAAAAATCCATGGCAACCTCATCATGTACTTTTTCTCTTGTGATTAGTTATTGTGCATTATTCTTAGAGGAGAAGTGACCAGTGGTAGACAAAAACCAGTGAGGTTTTGAGCCATATTAGGCTGACACATTCATATTAGTCTCGCTGCCTTCTGTTACTTGTGACCTTCATGACATATACATCCTTACCTTGCTTTGATTTTCTATTCGAGACCACATTTTTATCATATCATTAGGCAATCGTTGTTGATTATGAGCTTTGTCATGTGTCGTAACACTACCAAAATAATCAGACTAAAACTATAGCTAGTGGTAAGTCTAGGTCGATCCCACAGAGATTAATTCCAATTACTTTCCTAAATTATTTTTATAAAAAAATAGGGGGGTTTTTGTTTGAAGCAGAAGACAAAGTAAAATTGAGTCTATAAAAACAAATTAAATTAAACAATAGCTAAATGATAAAGTTATGAGTTGAAATTATGTTCTTTGGTTTAATCTCAGCCTAAGCACAATTTCACAAATGTCATTGAATTATTGTCTTCATACCTTTTTTAAGATTTTTGATCGTGAGCTAACAATAAGCTTTGTTAATTCTAGTTTTTACTTATATCATAGTTAATTAGGAAAAGCTAATTAATTAACCCTAATTATTGGGAAACCCAAAACAAGGTCTCTAAGTTTATCCAGACAGTCACATTACAAGTGAGGAAAATAGAAAAATCTAAGTAACAATCACACAAGTTTAGATTATTTAACTTATGCTACATTATCTCTAACCATTTAATACCGCTAGTTGCCACATACGACCTTTAACACGACTATTATGTATCAAATTCAAGTTCTAGCTATGGGTTTTCAGGAAAAATGACTCAATAGAGCATTAAAATCATTATTATACAACACCCAATGAATCCATATAAGATAACATAAGCAATATGAAAATAGGTAAAGAAAAATGATACACAACAATAATCTGCTTAATGTGGTCCTCGTACTTGACTACACCTCTGAACTGGTATTAGGAAAGTTAGCCTTTTATCTCTTTCTTTAATCTCTCACCATTGATCATCCTCTCCATTGCCACTATCGATGTTAAAGAACAAAGAATAACCTAAGAGAAAATTGGAGAAGAATATTTTCGGCTAGGTTTATCCCTGAATGTCTTTTCTTTCATCACTCCTTTTTCCTTATGTAGTAAAATTTAGGTTTAAAACGGGTGACACTTGGCCATTAAGGACACCTGGCTTTCTCAAATTAATTCTTACAATGTTAGAATTCATTGCCATGCAAGGTCAATGCATGCCTCTTTGGCTGTGCATGGCCCTCCCACAGCTATGAAAGATCTCCAATGCTTATGTGAGATGATGCATAGGCATTAGAAATCTCTGACACACCCATGTGATCCAATATTTAGCCATGAGACTTCTCCTTTATTTGTTTTTCATTTGTCATTCTCTCTCTCCTTTTCTTCTTTCAATCCTTTTCTTCTTCATGCTCTATGAATCAACACAATACAAAATCGAGAAGATGGCTTCAATGACATACTTTTGTGTCACTTTAACTTTTTTACTTCTGAAAAGTACCTAAGATCAAATATGAAATAAAGTGAGTATCCTAAGAATTTCTAAGATATTAATCAGTAATTGTAGTATATCAAATGAATCAACATTTAAACACATATCAAATTCCCCCATAGTTAGCTTTTGGTTGTCCTCAGGCAAATTGTCAAAATCAAAATCACAAATCAAAAGTTTTCCTCATTTTCCATATTTCCTAAGAGTAGATAACCATAAGTAAATATGAATGACTTTCAAAACCTATAATAATAACTTAACATTCAAAGCTTCTAATTATGATCAATTAATATTCATCACCCTTAGAAACTGAGTAATCTAAAGGTAGACTTGGAAAAATAGGTGTTTAAATAAGATATTTCCTTAGGTGCACTTAAACACCATTCATAATCACAACAATCCACAACTTTGCCCATCGTTTCCTGTCTCCACCACTAAAAGTCATATGCATAATCATGAATCAAAGGACTTTTCTAGAGTTTTAATGTGGGTAAGGGTAAGGTGAGATATATTTTGGGTACTATAGCATAAAAACCATTAAGCTAGTGAAGCAAAAGTAACACTGAATGAGATATCAAGAGCACAAGTTAACATTCATTCAAAACTGGGTACTATAAGCCATAAAAAAACAACTACTATGTTTCCTACCTTAATTCAGCTCTCATACCATAAGCCAAATGAACATAACACAAAAAATGCTCCATCCAACATAACATCCTCCTTATATGTAACATATTCAAACACTCAATCAATAGAACTTAAGGAGGATAAACTATTAATTAATAACTTTTCACAGCGATTCCTTCTTGCAACTTTTATTCAAACTCACAGTTTTCTTTCCTTTTCTCTTTGTTTTTTAATGTAAAAGTGATAAAAGTTACATCAACATATGATTCATAATATGGAATTTTGAAAACTATAATCAACCTACATGTATTCATACCCCCACACTTAGGCTTTTGTACAATCAAATTACTCAAGAATTAAGAATTGCTCCACTAGCTTTAAGGTTTGGGTAGGCCACTTGGTTAGGTGCATGTAATTTAGTTTATAAAAAAAAGGCTAATAAAGCTCAAAAGGGGTTAGTAAAGGAAAATACACATAAACAGTTAGGCTATTTAGCTAATGTAGCTCATATTCAACAAAAAATGCCTAATCATTTTCATAAAAATGCATTTTATAAAAATATGGTCTCGAATAGAAAATTAATGCAAAGTAAGGATGTATATGTCATAAAGTTCACACAAAACAAAGATAGTGAGATTGATATAAATGTGTTAGTCTAATACAGCTCAAAACCTCACTCGTTTTTGTCTACCATTAGTTACCACTCTTTTAAAGAATAATGCACATTAACCAATCACAAGAGAAAAAATAAATGCTAAGGTTTTTATAACATACCACTCCATAGAGCAAAATCCTGAACATACTAGATGATATTCGATGACATACTCTATAGAAATGGTATATTAGGACAATTAAATTATCTAAATAAAGACACTAAACGTATCATAAGCATTCACAACTTCATTTCTTCTCATTTCTATCATACTTATAAAAGGTGAAATATCGCATTATAATTTAGAATCCACATATACATTACCCAACATTTTAGAGTTTAATCTTAGTACAAAAATGTGTAACATGATATGGGATGCTAATGCAAAAGACTCTAACTAGACTCCACAGATTCAGCTGATCAGACCTTTGAGCCATTTCCATCCCTAAAATGTAAGTACTAAACTTCTATTAGATCACTTTAGTGGCTAGAACTCCCCTGAACCTGAAAAACAATGTTTCAGTTTTGGTGAGTTTGCGAACTCAGTGAGTGAACCATCATTGATGCACGCACACAAGTCAAATCACAAAGACA
This sequence comes from Erythroxylum longipes, assembly GCA_027563885.1. Taxonomy (NCBI): domain Eukaryota; kingdom Viridiplantae; phylum Streptophyta; class Magnoliopsida; order Malpighiales; family Erythroxylaceae; genus Erythroxylum; species Erythroxylum longipes. The sequence goes on along the minus strand of JAOQMS010044373.1, from coordinate 2,317 downwards.
AGTTATATCACAATTTATCACACTTGAACAAGTATATCATATAGGCCAGTATTGCATATTATATCACATTCTCTATTGACTTCAGTTGTATTTCACTATTTTAAAGCAATTCACAAAATCATTTCAATTCAATCATATAATGCACGTAGGGATGCATATGTAAATGCACAGGTGTTTTCATTCTCTTTTTTTTTGTTGTGACCAAGTGCCTATCAACGCAATTTGATGTCCTGTACCAGTTGTGGGTACTGAGTTCATCGCTAGCTCGTATCCATTGTACATACCAAGTCCATGCTATTTGAGCTTGAGGCTCTTTTTTATAATTCTGAGCTTAAAGCTCTTTTCTGCGCATTGATCACTCTGGTCACAACTCGTTCATCTGATCATGCATTTCAATATGATGATATGTATCATTTCATATGCTATGCTTTTATTACCTTTCATTTCGCTGTGCTTATGTCATATAACTAACTCCTCGGACCTAAGCTTGGAATTTACCAATCAATTGTACACGCATTTCATATTAAGCATACAATTCACATAGAAGCACATATACGTGAGTTTATATATCTAAGTTGACTCACATTACACTCCAGAAATGTTATTGCCTCGATGTTTTGGAAATGTCTAGATGGTGACGATCACCTTGCGCGTCTATCGACATGCAATACATACACACATAGTCCATAAATCATTAACTTGTTTAATCATATAAATATAAAATGATTCATATTTATATGTTTCATGTTTCAATGCATGCTCAATTGACTTTCCGGGTATCTATTCTTATACATAGATCTTGACTATTTAATTTGCGCCTATACACCCTAAGACCATTCAAACATTATAACTTGTATACTACTATTTTGTAATTAGGTTTATAACTTTAAGTTAGCTTGATTTACTCTAATTTCATCAACCACATATTAAATTTTTCCTTATACATTTTCACTATAAAAAGCCTCTTATAACATAAGAATTATTATGACTTTAAATCTGGAATTTCAGCAAGCTAGATCTATACATTTACCAAACCTTTTCCAGCAATATATATTTATACATTTACCTGATTCTCATTCATAATTACCCCATGTTCTTAAATGCTCATTAATCCATACCTTTTACACATTACTTATGTCTCATGTTTGCATTAAAAGAACACATTTATTCCTTTAACAAGTGATAATTTCCAACTTTGAATACAACCACATCAAAACAATCCATTCTTTAAATTATGACATCAATTAACTACGTAAACTTATCAAACTCTTAAGCAATTAATCAAGTAGCGATCTAGGCTCATTCCTAGCCTTAATCAAGTACAAACATACTAATTTAGAGTGAACTTTCTAAGCTGGTCCTACATGTACACAAGGGTGAAATTAAAATTCTAGAATTTGTTAGCAACATCACTAATGTATGTAACTTTATTACCTTCAATATTTGACAAATTTTACAAGCTTAGAGACATTACTAACCCTTGAAATTTTCCAGATTTCATGTCATTTAAAGTTACTTCATTTCAAGTTAATATAACTTCCATATTGGTTACACTAAGGCTTACAAAATTTTGATCACTTATGTCTTTAACAGTCACTTTTTACAAGACACCTACAGCTTTAATTTTCTAGATTCGAAAACACCTTAATCACACCTATCTTTAGTATGAATTCCTCATCAATTATACCTTAAATCTAAAATTAAATCATCTATACTGTTGGATTGCCTATAGCCTGGGTATTCACAATACGCCGTGGAATGGACTATAGGACTTTGTGTCTTATTCCTTGGTTAGCCAAAAATACACAACAAGAAGTATAACCAAAATTTCACAACATGTACGGAATTACCTCTTGACGAGGATTGGTATTTTTTTTCCAGATTTGTAGATGCTGCAGCACGTGAACGTCCTCTACCAGTATCCACATGAGCATGAACAATCCGAGCAGTGGCTAATGTGTGCTAGCTCATTTTTAAAACACTTTTAGAACACCGCATAATTTTTCTCTCGGAAAAGGAACGAACGGCTAGGTCTAGGTGGTTAAGGTTTTTCACGAGTCTTCTAATGAGACATAAGTTATCTATTTATAGAGAAACCCTAATCTCTATTCCATTAGGAATAAGAATATCATAATCCTAAACCCATTAGGATTGTGGAAGCCCAATAAGTTTCGGCCCATATTATATCTTATATAATAAAAGCCCAACAACTTAATTCAATCTAAGCCAATAAATATATCCACAAATATTTATTCAGTGCCTAATAAATTAGGCCCAAGAGAATAAGCCCAAATCACATCACTCTTTGTGTGCGACC
>JAOQMS010044372.1:0-10431 GCA_027563885.1 Erythroxylum longipes | reverse complement strand
TGCATTTTAAGGGTAGTTATGGACATAGACTCAATTTAATTGAGTTATCCATAATCTAAATGTATATGTGATATACAAAATCAATATCATCCAAGTATTAATGAGACCAAAGGACAAATCCCTCAACTAAAATATTAGGACTTATGCCTTCTATTAATATGGCAAAAACCAGAGTTCTTTTAGAGTTGGGTTGTTAAGCCCGCTCTACATGAATATGTTCAAACCATGGAAATTAGATTTTTGAATTAATAGGTTGGTCCTAATTGGAAGCGTTGATTTGTTGGGCAAACCAAGGTCAATGTGGATAGAGGCAAAGTTTAGGTTATATACATGGAATGTATATAAATCAAGAGTTGATAGCTTATGAGTGTGCTAAATCAACAGTTGATGACACAAGTCAATAGTTGCATAATTGAATGCAATTGGTATGAATGATACCTACCGATTGACCTAAGGTGGCTTGTTAGGCAAACCCAAGGTCATTTTTGGTGATATCGAATATCGACCCATTAAGAAAACTACAAGTCCATTAAGAAAACTACAAGTTTTCTTGAATTCGTAGTGAAGGATATGGATTTGAATAAGAATAATGGGAACTATAATGCATGTCATTAAAGTCCTTATAGACATGCATTAAATGATAGAGAAAGGGTTCTAGAAGAGTTCTAGAGAGTTTGAGAATCGTTCTTGAGTTATCTTCATGCAAATTTATGTAATTATTGTATAAATCTTACATGCATGCAAGATAACCTTAATCTATCTCCTATATTGAACATCTACTTAATTCCATCATGTTAGGTGTTCTAAAACCCTTACACATTGTTTCATCTTCCTTATTTGTGTGTTCTTGGGAGATCAAAGAAGGGTTTGGTGTTTGCAACAACCCAAACAAGGAGAAGAATTAAGAAAGGAGGAGATACATAAGGTAAAAGGTTTACATTTCGTGTTCTTTTACACATATCTATGCATACATGTTTGATCTTGTGGGTTTGGAGTTGTCATGGTGTCAGAATCTTGATTCCAACACTTTCGCTGCATCTGCATGCATGTGATGCATGCAACCATGGCTAACCCAACAAAATTTCAAGTCAATCGAAAGTCCGGAGAGGAAGTTATGGCCAATAGAGTGAAAAGTGCAAAAAGCTGTCAGACAGCAGTGCACAATGACTACCTCTCTGTCAAACACGATCGTGTAAATACAGACGACTATCTCTCTGTCATGATCATGCTTGTGCACGAGGGTGATAGGCAGAACTTGCCAAAATTAGGTTAAACATGGGCTTTTAAGTGGTTTGACCCTCCCCTTGACATATAAAAAGGCTCTAAACCCTAGGAGCCTCCATCAATCAGCAGAACACACCAAAAATAGAAAAGTGAGTCTTTTAGAGGCTATCCAAAGAGGGAAACATAGAATCCATCTTGGAAAAGTGGCGACAACATCAAGCTTCAGAGTTTTTCCAGCCTTTTGGAGTAGAGAGAAGGAGTCCTTGACTTTACCCAGTTTTTATTCTTTTCTCTTTATAACTTTTAATGTGAAAAGCATGAAATTTGTTGGATTTTTCACAAATATGAGTAGCTAAACACTTTGTAGGAGTTGTTTTCTTTAACTATTTGTGGAACTCTTGTTGTTTTTTGATTCAATGAAAGATGTTTTGTGATATTTATTACGCTTATACCATAGAATAGACTGAGAGGGTGAGTGTGGTTATTTGAGTTGGGTAGTGTAACGAGAGTTAACTCCCAATGTATCTAATAAATATTCAGGTTTTTCCAAATAGTTGAAGAGAGATCTTAGCTGCTTGTTAAAAATCACCTATAGGAGTGCTTAAAATCATATTGAAGGATCAGGAAAAATTGGTAAGTCTAGAGATAGAATAACTAATTCTAATCCATTCAATTAGGGTTAGCTAATTACGCCTTGAGAGAGGGTAATTGAACAATAGAAAATCTTGGGTCAAGCATAATTGGATCAAGAACATAAGAGGAAAGCAAAATAGGGATAGAGAAACTCCTAATTTTAAACCTTGGCCATCAAAGTACTGCACTTTGCCTTAATTGGGTGTTCATTGCTCGTTTAATTAATTTTCATTTAATTTCCAGTTTTTAATCTTTTGAAATCATTTTCTTAAACAAAGATGAACCTAAATTGAGTGGTGTCTAACATCAATCTCTGTGGGACAACATGTAAGGCCCCAAATTGTACCCTAGTTGGAATATTTCATTGAACATGTATTCCATATGACTTGATTACGTTTTTAAAGAATCATACTTAGAGAATTGAAATTAAATTTGCATAATAGAGATTTAAGGTATTAATGTTGAGCCCAGAGTCTCAAAAAATATGTTATGGATACTTTACATAAGGTTTAGGTGAAGATTTAGTGATAAGAAGGCTTGAAAGTACTTAAAACTCTAGGCTGTGATTTTTTTTGCCAGACTAATATGACACTCAAACTTGTAAGAATCATATCTTTTGATTAAAATGTCTAAAAATTAAAAAATTTATACCATTGGAAAGCTAAGAGTATAATCTACAACTTTCATGAAGACAACTTTGTTAAAATCGGCCTAAATCAATACATTTTATTGATGGTTAATACGGAGACTAATTCATGGTGACAAATGGCAGCTCCTAATTGGGACAAGTGTAGAACATGCAAAAGACACATGTTGTTACCATTTGGTGACACCTAGCATTGGAGAGAAGACAAGTTTTCTGCTAGGGTGTTCTGTTTTGCTGAGTTCTTCAACTTCTTCTCACACCACCGAAACTCCCTCTCTCACTCACACCTCCTGGATTTTCTGCTTGCATTTTTAGGTCATCTTCTTCACTTGACAAAATTGCATGCTACTGCCTGTCATTGTTTTGTGTTGCTATCCTCTTGATCTTTTTAATATTGGAGTTGTAATTTCTACTTGAAAGGCTAGAGTGACTTGCTCATTGAAGGAGGAAATTGTGTTAAAGAATGTGTGAGAATACTAATCTTGATTGCATGTTATCCTATGAAGTATTTGATGCTAGATTTGATAGAATGTGTATTGATTTGTTGATGCATTGAGTTTTGGACATGAAATGGATGTGTAATTGAGGCATGAATAAGGTGAAATTGTGGTAAAAAGGATAAAGGTTGGAGTAAGAGTGTTGATAGTGTAAGATGTGAATGAATTGTACTGGTTTCACTGGACAGATTTCATTGAATAGTTGTCGGTTTTTAGGCTATAACTTGACCTGTAGATATCTAAATTAGGTGATTTTCATTGTGAATTAAACTAAACTCATATTCCTACAACTTTCATTACGAAATTTAATTTTTTTTGGTCCCAAAAGGATGATGAAATTTGGCCTAAAGTTGAAATTAGGATTCTATCATTGTTTAGGAACAGTATACTATATTTTATGTATAACTTGTAAAATACTAAACCAAACTGCATGATATTGACATCATAAGCAACTTAAGGCATAAAGTAACAATTTTTTAGAAGAATGTTTTACCTAAATCCTTCACATTCCTTGTCATAATGACCATGAAAGATTGACCCGAAGGTCTACTTTGGGAAGAGCTGGAAGAAGTTGGAAAAAAAAGGTAGTGCACGATGCTGTTTGACAGTTTTGAACGTCCTTCATTCTTTTGGTTATAACTTCTTCTCCTGACATCCAATTGACATGGGAATTGAACCAATGTATCTTAAGACATTAATATTCATCTCCACCAAAAATTAGGACTTTCTTAAAGGGATTGATTGAAGAATTTAAGTTGTAAATATGACTATACTGAAGTATGATAACTGGGATGGTTTTACTGAACATACTTCAGTATTCTGATTATATCTTGATCTGTATTTTTCCAGATGGAGTGATTCTCATTTTTAATTAAACTATATTCATAGGGCTACAAATTGTCTGAAGTCATTGAATTCTAATTCTGCCTCTAGGAATTTCAGAATCTGATTGGAAGTTGAGATAAGAATTCTGTTGAAGCGTAAGAACATTCTGAAATATTTTGGGCATAAATTTCAGTATATTGACCCAAATTAGATGAACTTGGTATCATTGTAAACCTAAGACAAAGATGGAAAACTTTCTAGAAGGAAGTATTACCTAATTACCTTACCTACCTGATGATAATGATTGAACAAAGTGGACTCGAAAGTTGGTTGTGAAATAAATCTAGATTGAGGAATTGAGTATGATTTCACATGATTAAGAATGTGACAAGATTAAGGATAAGAAACTCGGAATTTGTCATAAACACACATCATATATATTCAGTATACGTGCATGTGTATATTTGAATTTATAATTGTGCACAATAATGATATGTGTTTGTATTAAATGTTTTAGAGGAAACCATCGAGCGACCGATTCCAAATATTGCCAGGACGTCGAGGTTATAAGCAATAAGGGAGATTTAGTAAGTAATTTAGGCGGTAAACTTTGTGAGTAATCTTACATGGTCACACCTTACTTTGTTCTGCTTGTTGAATTTGATTTATGCTGATTGTGTTGGAATTCCAGACAATGATTGTCCGAGGTGTTTGATGCATGTTTATATCATTGGAAGTGCTACTTGCATATGAATATAATTGACTACTTGCTTTGCACATGAAATGTTTGTAATGACTTTGTTTTTTTTTTAAAAAACTGTTGAGTCCTAGTTGTGGGTAAATAGTCATGCCTAGAAGCTGTAGCTGCTTCTGTGACACTTCAGTGTCTTCTGTTATTGACACTTCGGTGTCTTCTGTTATTGACACTTCGATGTCTTCTGATATTAACACTTAGGTGTCGAGACTTCAGTCTCTTTTGTGACACTTCGGTGTCGAGACTTCGGTCTCTTCTATATAAGCCCCGTTACCTGGTTCTATAAATGGATTTAGCAGTCTTATGATTTTGTACTTTGATATCAGTTTGATTTTAGCATAAGCTAAATTTTATTCTGTTTCTGAAGGGTTTATACCCTCTTGTGTTAAACAATTATGTTATTTGTAAAACTCTATTTTGTTTTGAATTTCTCTATCTATTGTTTACTTATAGTTTAGTTATTACTCACTAAGCTATATGCTTAGCACGGTGAATTTGCCTCGTGTAGGTTCTGAAAGAAGGACGTAGGAACTGGGACAAGATAATTGCGATGACCAATGGAGTCTAATTTTTTTGTTTTGCTTAAATGTATTTTTAAGATTGTTTTTAGACTTGTATCTGATGTATATGAATCCTAAATTTTATTTTGAAGGGTTGTAATAACCTTAATTCAGGCTGCTTTCGAAATTTTGGTATGTGATGTATGTTTGTTGAGATTCTAGAAATGAATGTATGTATGTACAAGTCTTTTATATGTTGCGAAATGTTTCATCTTCAGTGCGTTCTGTGTGTGTGGCACTCGCAATATCCTCCCGAGGGGATATTAGGGCATTACAATTGATTGGTATCAGAGCATGGTTTAGGAGATTCTAGTTTAACCAGCGCTTAACTATTGCTTTTATTGAGATTACAAGTTGTGTTTTGGCCTAATGCGGTGTCCCATATTTTGTCTATAAAATTTACAATGGATGGATCTCCCTACTCTGTTGATGAAGTTGCTGAGAGCAATCAGCCGGAGCAAACTCGTCCAGAAATACTTGGACCCTTGGGGTTCAATCGAGGTGAAGCTGGGATGCCACCTCCTCCTCCAGCTCAGGGAGAGGCTTTGATTAAGCTGTCCTAGGATATGATGACGTTGTTTCATCGGATGATAGCACCTACGGCTCCGATTGATCAACTGAGGAAGTATGGAGCTGAGGAATTTACTGGGACATCTCTGGAGGAATCTGAAAGGGTTGAGTTCTGGATTAAGAAGGTGAAGAGGGTACTGGATGAGATCAGTTGTCCAATTGAGCAGATGGTGCACTGTGCTGTCTCCCTTCTGCAGGGAGCAGCTTATGAATGGTGGAAGTTCATTATGAGGAGTCCTTAGCTGCCGGTACCTCTGACTTGGGATTCTTTGCCTAAGAATTTAAAGCTAAGTATGTTAAAGAGGCTTATAGAAAGGATAAATGGAAGCAATTTCTCAACTTCAAGCAGAGAAACTTATCAATTGCTGAGTTATGATCGGGAGTTCAACCGACTCAGTAAGTATGCCCCTGAATCTGTGCTTACTGAGGAGTTCTGATGTCACTAGTTTGAGGGTGGATTGCCTGATTTCATCAAAGAGTATCTGGTAGCAATTACTTTGTTGCAGCAAGTGACGTACCATCAGTTGGTACAGGTTTTAATGAAAATTGAGAGATAGGAGAAGGTTAGGAGAGAAAGGAGTTAGAGAAGGGGTTTTGGTAGAGGAGGCCAGTCCTCGAGGAAATGGAGTCGGGAATGTACTACTTCTGCACTGGAAAATACTTAGAGATTTGTGACACAGGGAAGGCTACAAAACTTTCCCTCTTCGGCTGTTCCTATAGGGGGTCATCTGGAGGCCGAGGTTCTGAACCCCCGAAGTGCCCTGATTGTTCTGTATATCATTGGGGTGTTTGTAGAAGGGCTACAGGAGCTTGTTTTCACTGTGGTAGTACTGAGCATAAGATAGCTAGTTGCCCTTTTAACCAGGCTCAGACATCACAAGCCAGTCGAGAGGTCTTTCATGCGTCTGCTGGGAACTGAGAACGTGGTAGAGGTCGAGAAGGATCTGGGCAGAATAGACCGAATCAAAGTAATCAATCAAAAACAGTAGATCGACCAGCTGTGCCTACTACTTCAGCTCGAGCTTATGCACTGAAAGCTCGTGAGGATCAGGATGCACTGAATGTCATTGCTGGTGTTGTTTCTCTCTTTAATTCTGAAATGCATGTATTGATTGACCCTGGATCTACTCATTTGTATATCAGTATTGGAGAAATGTTTGATCTTGAGGTGCCTATAGATCAGTTAGAGTATGACATGCATGTGACCAGTCCTCTGGGTAGTACTGTATCGGTTAATCAGATGTATAGGAACTGTCCTATTATGATACAAGGAAATAATTTTGTAGCAGATCTGATCAGATTACCTTTTCATGAATTTGATTTGATTCTAGGTATGGATTGGTTGTCTAAGCATCAGGCAGTAATTGACTGTAATACTAAGAAAGTTATGTTTAAGAGACCCGATCAGTCTAAGATAGTATTGCATGGCGTTCGTACTAGTTCTTTAACTAATGTGGTATCTACTATACAAGCTCATAAGCTTCTCAGGAAGGGAGGTGAAGCATATCTGGCCTTTGTAATTGATTCTAAGGAGGTTGGTAAATTGCTAGATATTCCGATGGTGAATGAGTTTCTAGATGTATTTCCTAAGGAATTACCTGGACTCCCTCCTGAAAGAGATGTGGAGTTATCTATTGAAGTTATACCTGGCACTGCTCCTATATCCAGAGCACCGTACAGAATGGCTCCTACTGAGTTGAAGGAGTTGAAGGTGCAGTTACAAGAACTTCTGGATAAGGGGTTTATTAGACCCAGTGTGTCACCGTGGGGAGCACCGGTGTTGTTTGTTAAGAAGAAGGATGGCACACTACGGATGTGCATCGATTACAGGCAATTGAATAGAGTCACAGTGAAGAATAAGTATCCATTCCCAAGGATTGAAGACTTATTTGATCAGTTGAAAGATGCAGTAGTGTTTTCAAAGATAGATTTATGATCGAGGTATTATCAGCTTCGGGTAAAGGATGTGGATGTAACGAAGACTGCATTTAGGACCCGTTATGGACATTATGAATTCCTAGTAATGCCATTCAGGTTAACTAATGCTCCAACAACATTTATGGATTTGATGAATAGAGTGTTCAGGCCTTATTTGGACCAGTTTGTTGTGGTGTTTATTGATGATATCCTGGTCTATTCTAGGAATGAACAGGATCATGCTGAGTATCTCCGAATTGTATTACAAACTCTGAGGGAAAGACAGTTGTATGTTAAGCTGAGTAAGTGTGATTTTTAGCTTCGGGAGATATCATTTTTTAGGCATATTGTCTCTTCTGAAGGAATCAGAGTTGATCCTAGTAAGATAGAAGCAATTGTTAATTGGAATCCGCCACGAAATGTAACAGAAGTAAGAAGTTTTCTGGGTCTGGCTAGTTATTACTGTCGGTTTATTAAGGAATTCTCGGTGATAGCATCCCTTTTAACTAAACTGTTACAGAAGGGAGTGAAGTATGAATGGTCTGATAGATGTCAGAGTAGCTTTGATCAGTTGAAAAGTATGCTTACTGAAGCTCCTGTATTAGTTCAACCTACTTCTGCTAAGGAGTATGTTATGTATACTGATGCATCTGGAATTGGTTTAGGTTGTGTTTTGATGCAGGAAGGAAAGGTAGTTTCTTATGCCTCTAGGCAACTAAAAACTCATGAACAGAATTACCCTACACATGATTTGGAACCTGCAACAGTAGTGTTTGCCTTAAAAATTTGGCGACACTACCTGTATGGTGAAAGGTGTAGAATTTTTACAAATCATAAGAGTCTGAAGTATCTGCTTACCCATATGGAACTCAATCTGAGACAACAGCGTTAGTTGGAATTATTTAAAGACTATGATTATATTGTGGACTACCATCCGGGTAAGGCTAATGTTGTAGCTGATGCCTTGAGTCGAAAGACCATCTCAGCATTATCACTTAAGCAGAATGGATGGAAACTGGGATCTGATGGAGCTTTGATGGATCAATTGAAAGCAAGGCCTACTTTGAGACAAGAGATTTGTGACGCTCAAAGAGCTGATGATAAGTTACAATAACTTATCTTGGCTATTGAGGAAGGTAAACAGTCTGATTTTTCTGTGCAAGGTGATGGTGAATTGTATTATAAGGATCATCTGTGTGTGCTAGCTAATGATGAATTGAAGAAGAAGTTGTTATTTGAGGCTCATAATACAGTATTTACTATGCATCCGGGTGGAAACAAGATGTATCAGGATTTGAAGCAGTATTACTGGTGCTCAAGTATGAAACGAGATGTTGTGGATTATGTAGCTAAATGTCTGACATGCCAGTAGGTTAAAGCTAAGCATCAGGTCCCGTCTGGTTTGTTACATCCTATTTCTATTCCTCAATGGAAATGGGATAACATTACTATGAATTTTGTCACTAGACTACCTCTCACTCAAAGGAAGCATGATGTTGTATGGGTGATTGTAGATAAGTTCACCAAATTTGCTCATTTTCTGCTTGTTTGTCCTGACTATTCTTTAGATAGGCTTGCAGACTTGTATGTAAATGAGATAGTGAGACTGTATAGAGTACCATTGTCTATCATTTCAAATCGTGATCCTTGATTTATTTCGAGATTCTGGAAAAGTTTACAGAAGGCTCTGGGAACTCAGGTTAAGTTTAGTACTGCTTTCCATTCCCAGACAAATGGACAATCTGAATAAGTTATACAGATATTGGAAGATATGTTGCGGGGTTGTGTGTTAGAGTTTCCTGGGAGTTGGGATAATTATCTGACTCTGATAGAGTTTGCTTATAACAACAGTTATCAGACGAGCATTGGCATGGCACCTTATGAAGCGTTGTATGGTAGAAAGTGTAGAACTCCGGTATGTTGGACCGAATTGAATGAAAACAAGATTATCGGGCCTGAAATTGTGAAAGATACTGAAGAAAAAGTTCAAGTTATCCAACAAAGATTGAAAGCTGCCAGTGATAGACAAAAGTCCTATGCTGATTTAAAAAGAAGAGATATTGAGTATCAGGTAGGTGATAAGGTATTTTTGAAAGTATCACCTTGGAATCACATACTTCGGTTTGGAAAGAAAGGTAAGCTCAGTCCACGTTATATTGTCCTTATATTTATCCTTATGAGATTTTGAAGAGAGTTGGACCAGTAGCTTATCAATTAGCTCTTCCTGGATAATTGGCCAAATTACATGATGTGTTTCATATTTCTATGTTGAGAAGATATCGGTCTGATGACACACATAAGATTCCTGTGCAAGAAATTCAAGTATAACCAGATTTGTCTTATAAAGAGGGGCTTATTTCTATATTAGCCAGAGAACTCAGACAACTTAGGAATAAGCAAATACCGTTGGTGAAAGTACTCTGGCAACATCATGGACTTGAGGAAGCAATATGGGAACCAAAAAAGACCATAAGGGCTCAGTATCCTCAACTATTTTGATCAGGTATGAGTTTCAAGGATAAAATTCTTTTAACGGGGAGAAAATTTAAGGCCCCAAATTGTACCCTAGTTGAAATGTTTCATTGAACATTTATTCCATATGACTTAATTATGTTTTTAAAGAATCATACTTGGAGATTTTAAAATAAATTGGCATCATAGAGATTTAAGGTATTAATGTTGAGGCCAGGGTCTCGGAAAATATGTTATGGATACTTTACATAAGGTATAGGTGAAGATTTAGTGATAAGAAGGCTTGAAAGTACTTAAAACTCTAGGTTGTAGTGATTTTTTTTGCAAGACTAG
>JAOQMS010044371.1:0-10433 GCA_027563885.1 Erythroxylum longipes | reverse complement strand
TGGTATAAAGTTTGTAATTTTTGGACATTGGAATCAAAAGATATGATACTTACAAGTTTGAGTGTCATATTTGTCTTGCAAAAAAAAAAAATCACTACAACCTAGAGTTTTAAGTACTTTCAAACCTTCTTATCACTAAATATTCACCTAAACCTTATATAAAGTATCCATAACATATTTTCTGAGACCTTGGGCTCAAAATTAATACCTTAAATCTCTATAATGCCAATTTAATTCCAATTCTCCAAGTATGATTTTTTAAAAACATAATTAAGTCATATGGAATACATGTTCAATGAAACATTCCAACTAGGCTACAATTTGGGGCCTTATAGTAGTCGCCAGTAGAAAGAGCTTAAAGCTCATATTGTGATCAGAGCCTCAGGCTCAGTTGTGAATATACCTGGTATCCTCTAAGAGATATGGGACATTATCTGATATAGCTCGGTATCCACGAGGGATATGGGCTAGTAAAAAGGCACTTGGTCACAACAACAACATTAATAAGTGAAAGTGAGTCTCATTAGCATTGCATTTACATTTTAATACGTGTGTTTGATTGATTAAAATTTATTGGTATCTTGTATTTGATTGAGAATGTGAATGTGATGCTCCATACAAAGTGCCAACATGTGAATTATATGTTACGTGTGTTGATGTGTTGCATGAATTGAGTAAGCCATCTATGATGGTTATCTCAAAGAGTTCGCAAAACTTACCCAAAATTGCACGTTGACATTTTAGGTCTGAGAGAGATGATTTAGCTTCTAAGTCAAGTTATAAGAGAACCAGTACTACTTTTGGATTGAAGACATGGCTCAAAAGTCAGTCAGCTGAGACTGAAGGGTTTAGTTAGACGTTGTGTATAATTCCTCTTTCATGTAGCATATTTTTGTATTAGGCTTGATAATGTACGTACTTAAATGATATTGTAAACTTTCAATGTAAATGTATGGATGTTGAAAGCTGCGTTGTAAATTCAGTTTTTATGAAATGAAAAGAGAAATTTGGTTTTAAAATATTGTGTCTTTCTTTATGATGTCTTATAATAGAATAAAGAATGATGATGCCATGATTAAGTGAGTGTTGTGAGTGCTCTAACACATCATTATTATAGGGTATGTACTGGAATGTCCTCAGGGTGTTTCAGTACGTACTCTATGGTAGTGGGGTGTTACATAACTTCTATATTGGATAAGGTAGTAACTTTTTGTTTTTTTATACCTATGAAACAATTCCTCCACTAAGGCAAAAAATGTAATATTTAGTGCTTTTTTGTCACCTACACATCGGTAAAATCTACGTAATGACTTCAATTTTCACATATTTGATCCTAGAACTTGTAATGTTATGGCTTTAAGTTTTTTTTTAACACCTTCAATGCTATGTTTGTTTGGATTATTCATAAAGAGAGAAATATGATCCAATATAAACAAGAGATTTGGTCAAGTGTGAGTTAGATATATTAAGCCTTTTACTAAGCTTTTAAAATGCTTCCCATTTATCTTTTTAACTCGATTTACGAAGGACATTTTATCATTAACTTTAAGAAGAGTCTTGACAGACTTGCAATTTGATATACCTAAACTCTTCAAAAGATCTATAACATAATTCTTTTGAAAAATAGAAAATTCACCTGCACTTTGAAAAACTTTAAGACCTAAAAAGTATAGTTTAAATCAAACATATCAAATGCATCAATTATAGGTAACTTAAAATTTTTCATTAGTCAAATGATTCTCAGTGTATATAAATAATATCATTCATGTACAAACATACCACTAAGAATTCACAACCACAACTTTTAACATACAAAATGAGTTCATTAGCACTATTTTCAAAATTAATTTTAGTAAAGCAAGAGTAAATTTTATTATACCAGCTAAAAGTACTTGTTTATGTCCATAGCATAGTTTTTATAAATTGTAAACTTTATGACCATAGCCCTCGACTTCAAACCCTTTAGGTTGTTTCATATACACATCCTCAACCAAATCACCATTAAGAAAAGTTGATGTTTCATCAAATTGAAAAACAGACCATCCATTTAAGCTGCTACTTTAAGTATTAATCTCATTGTACCTAATCGTGCAGTAAGAGTGAAAGTTTGTGAAAAATCAGTATTTAGAAATTAATCATAGCCCTTTACCACCAAATTTATTTTTTCTTATTTAAGGTACCATTTGGATTATACTTAGATCTAAAAATCCATTTGAGACCAATTGTAATTATCTACCAAACTTTAAGTGATTCTTTTCAATAGCTGATAGTTCTCCTTTCATTTCTTTAACCCATACTTCTTTATTAACTACATCATTATAATAAGAAGGTTTTATAGTAATGCAAGAAAATTTTGACGAAGTATAGATATTAATTGAACTTTTTATCCATCTTGGAGGAAAATCTTTTAATTATAAATCAAGGTCTATAAATTCTTTAGCAACCTATATAACACCTTTTTTCTAGCTAGTCTTAGGCCTACTTTTTATAAAAAATAACATCTTAGCTAATGATTAATTTTTTGTTGATGGGATAAAAATTTGGTATGCCTTCATCTTGCTATAATTAATAAACACACTTTTGGTGCTTTTCTCATCATGCTTTCTTCTTACTTATGATGGAAAATGAGCATAGAAAATGGATTTAAAAGTCCTCAAATGCCATATTTGATCTCCTACCAAACCAAGCCTTATAAGGATTTTTCCCTTCAATAACTCTTTTATATGATTAATTAAGAATATAATTTATTGTAGACACTACTTCAACCCAAAAATATATTGGAAGGTTCTTATCATTTAATATACTCTTAGCTGCTTCAATGATTATTATGATCTTTCACTCTAGTATACCATTTTGTTGTGGTATTAACATTTCATCCTCACGATCAGTTTTAAAATTGGTGATAGAATTTTTTGGTTCCTTTTCTACCACTTATTTGAATTACTTAAAGAAATCAATTGCCTATATCATTCTTGAAAACCATCCAAAAATTATGAATTACTTAGTTCCTTTTAATAACAATTTCTGTATCAGGCCACAAATATCTACATGAACAAGCATTAAAGATTTAGTTTTCCTTCAAGACTTGTCCACCAAAATATTTCAAAAGGTTGTTTTTCTAAAGATGTAAGGCTTATATATCTTGGAATTAGTAATGTAGAACCATGGTCTAAGTATGAAACTTTTTCAATGCATTAAAATTGAGATGAGCAAACCTTATATGTCAGAGCATTGAATCATCATTGAGGTTATGAAGATATTAGGATCCAATTGTGAAAATGTTATATGAAATATTTTTTATTTTTAGATATATTATTAAATACACTAGATATATGCTTATTTTATTGTAAATCAAACACTCATTATTATTGAAGACATTGTTATAACCTTTCTTTATTAAATGGCCTAAAATCAAAAGATTATTAGCTAAGTTAACAACATACATTACATTATTGATGTATTTCTTACCTGTTTTGTAGACCAGAGTATTATGCCGGCACCACTTATATAAACTTGATTGGCATTTTCCTAATGTCACTTTAGACTTTATTGAATCATTAATCTCGACAAAATAATTTTAGAAGACATAGCAAAATTAGCAGGCAAGTGAGCAATAAGTAATTTCTCCATGCAATTATTTCATCTTTATGGAAGTTTGCTTAATCTTTCATTTCATAATTTCTTTCTATATGTCCACATTTTTGCAATTATAACACCAAATTGCTTTCTTCTTATGATTATATTTATATTTACACTAACAATTTTTCTCAATGTGATTAGTCTTACCATAATGAGAAGATATAGATAGAGAGTTAACATTACCCTAATTTCTTTCTTTTGTATACAATCTGCTATGACATTTTTTTGATAAATCAGAAATATTATAAATCAAGAAATTATGTAGATGGCGAGAGATCGCTCACAAACCAGATCTAATATAAACCAAGATCAGAACCAGTCTACCCATACAAACTTAATGATACCTAAATTGAGTACAAGCACAACAATGTATTACATAAGAATTTAAACTATACAAAACCACGTCCAATACTGCTTGGTACTGTCGTCCCTTCGAAAGGAGACAGACTTTCGCGCTCCTATCATCACTGTCCTCCAATAGCATCTCATCATTCGAAACTGATATGGCTTATGTGAATTCACTGAAGCCAATTTTTTCTTAAATAGTACAAGACTTTTACCTGATGCAAAATGCACACCTATTCCTCCGAGACTTGTACCCAATCTGTCTCTACTCTAATCTTCGTAGCCTTGATGCTTTTGAAAACCTTTCCAGAACCATCAGCATTACTCACAAACCCACATATCCAAAATAGAACCTAACTAAAAGGTCAGCACTGTTGTAAAGTTGCTTAGGGGGAGCAGACTCCTCTTTACCTTGAATTCCTTAACCTAAAAACATAAAATATCGAAAAGAAAGCAAAACTCCACAATTACCTTTTGTTTGTGCAGAGTTGTTCCATAACTTGGAAGATCACTCTAGCGATAATGCTCCCCACTTTCATGGCTGTGTCTCTGAATGTTCTGAGGCTTCTTTCAGACCATAAATTGTACACGGTAACTGATAGTAGGAAGATAAAGTTAGGATCAAAATTTTTGAAGTTTTACAACTGATTGAACCAATTTAGGATGGATTGGAGGCTAACCAAATTCGAAATATATATCTGGAAGTGGTTGAGACATTGTAACCACACTGATTTTAAGAATGGATATTCAAAGAGTAGGTGGTTGATAGACTCATTATCCAAAAAACCTAGAGAGTAGTGATTAGGGATATAAGAATAAAGGATCTTATCCCTTGCTTGTAGCTTATCAAGGAAAACTAAACACAACATGAACAAGTGTCTTGGGTTTATATTTTTCTGCCACACTAGTTTATGTAAGTCACACTCAGAATAAGAGGTCTCATAAGTTTGTAAGCAGAGGCATTTGTGTAGGCTTTTGAGTGGCTAACAATCCATTCCAATCTATCAGATTGGGAACAATCTGCTATGACCTTTGCCATTACTTGAACCTCTATCTTTAGCTACAACCTTGACTCCACCAAATCTTCTCTTGAGGCTTCAGATTTCTTCCTATTAAACTTTTTTTTTTAATACTTGCTCCAAAGATATTCCAGTTATTCTATTCCATCGAGCTTCAGGATATTCAAGAGAAGCCACTAGCTCATTAAATAAGTAATTAAATAAATCCTCAAATTCTTTTTATCTGCAATAAGATAATCATATTTAAGTGAATGGTGATCTTCTCAATAATTTTTTTTTTGCAAATTCTTACAAAATGATCGAATCTAATTCATAAGAGCTAAAATGTATAGAAAGAAATATTATACCGAATACATGAACTTCAATGACAAAGTCTCAAAATTGTGTCAAAGAGATTGTAGTTTTACTATAACAACCTTACTTGACCTTTGATAGTGAAGGAAATATTATGCCTCTTTTGATGCTATTGCTCTCATTGCTCGTGGTAATAGGATATCATCCACTCCTTTTTGAATTAGGAACAAAGCTTTTGCATCTTTCTTTTGCTTATTCTTTTATTCATTTTGTTGGGCCATTATTAGTCTTGGAGCTTGGTCAAAATCTGCTAGTTCTTTGAATCCAAATTCCACCAAGTCCCACAACTCTTGAGACATAAATAAAGTTTACATCTTTACTAATCACCTTTCATAATTGATATCATTGAAAATAAGGATATCTTGAATATTTGTAATGTTATTGTTGCCTCTTATTTAATTTTAATTTGTATAACACACTTTTTTATTTGATGAGACTTAATATCTCTCCTAATTTGCTTTTTTCTAAAAGAGCTATCATTTTTACTTAAGGGAGTTCAACAACTCTAATATTTCACTTATTTTTCAAGGTTTTAATACCAAATCTTAAAAAAGAATAAAGAAAGGACAATTTCATTCACAAAATATTTTATTGAAACAAAACCTTTTTTATTAGAAGCAGATTCCCTTAATATTTAAAAAAAAAGCACTACTCTTATAAAATATTTGGACCTTACAAATAACAAAAAATCTATCAAATCTTAAGAAATAAGAATCACAATTTCTAAATAATAGTAACTAACTTAAACATGTAAACACCCATTTAATGAACATGTGACTTAGGCTTTAGTTAATCAACATTAACATAGGGATTTTTGTTCTCCCACTCTCTTTTCCATCAAATACATGTCATCCTGTCATTAACTGCAGAAGAATGATCCAAATGCATCTATATCTGTCTTTACAGAAACAAAACTAATCATGGTTTTTCGATGTGTGTAAGTTCTATTTAATAACCTCAATAATCCACAAGCATACGGGTCATTCATGTAGTACCTAAGGTATCAATCCAATGAGGAGGGATAATCTAATTCTAAAATCTAAGGCCAAAACAATTCGCAGTAATTCAAAATGTAACAAAACTAAGGCAAAATTTTAATTCAATCACGTAACTCAATTACAAGAATAAATTACGAAAATATTAACAAAGTAGTAATTGCAACCCACACTCAAGAATCAACCTAAAGGAACTATCAATTGAGAGAAAGGAAAATTTGTACCTATCTTTAACACTAACCTAATCGATTATGAATTATTGGATTATTGGTTCTAGACGATCCTAGGGTTGATTACTCTCTCTCTAGTTATAATTATTAACCCTAAATTATAAACCGTAATCAGATTATGAAAAATTGCAATTTCTCAATTAACAATCTATCCAAAACCCTAATTAGATCTGAAGTTGTCTAATAAACTATCGGGAACCTATGTGAGATCTCTCTTTATACAATTACTGATTTGATTAATTTCTCGTTCTTATTAAATCACTTAACTCTCATTAGCCCAATTTAATTATTTTTCATTTGATTCACCCTCTCAGTCTATTACCAAGTTATGCAATCACAGAAATCAATCACAATAAATCCAACAAACATAAAACAATCAGATTTTATTGAATCAAAGATTAAAAAAAACTGAAGGTGAGTATAAAATATCTCAACATTCATAAATCCTATCATCAAACTGCTATTCCCAATTCTATACAATAATAAAAGTGAAAAATAATAGGAAATACGATCTTGGATGGAGACGAGAGGCAGTGACATCGAGAAACTCCAAATCTAGGAAGTATATTGATGTCAACTTCTTCTCCACTTTTCTTTTCCTTCTTCTATTTCTCAATCTTTCAACAATCCTCTCTAGGGTTTTGTCTCAAAAGTAGCTTATGCAAAAGCTCTCCCCTTCTTTGTGTTATTCTTTGAACACCTTTTGTGTTCTAAGCAGCCCTAGGGGTTTTTTTAGGGTCCAAAAGGTCCGAAAAATTCCTTAAAACTTGACGTTTTTTATATCTGTGAGTCTACCCGCTGCAGGCCACAATTGTGGCCCTATATGCAATGATCGTGGGCCACATCTAAGCCTTCTGTCACAATCATGGCAAGCAAACTACGATCGTGGGCCATGTCCTAGGCTTCCGTCACAATTGTGGCATATGCTGACTCTAGTGCTTCTATCATAATCATAGGTCGTTGTTTCAGCCCTAGTGTCTCTGAAACCTCTTCGTTCTTCGATGTTGACCCTGAAACACTAACAAACACATCAAGGTACCTCAAAAATATAATAGTTAAGCTCAAAGACTTACACTAGCCTATAAAACACTTCAAACATATATAATTAGCAAACTAACATAATTCTAACCTAAACACATACTAAACGATTGAATGAACAATTAAATACTATCAAACAAAGCCCTAAAACACGATGCAATTCACACTTATCAACATCCCCACACTTAAATGTTTGTTTTTCTTCAAGCAAACAAAAAACAATCAAACAAATCAAGACAACACAAAACACGCATGTGCAATAATGAGACAATGGCTTCAATTTAGTGAAACAAATTTAACTATAAACACAATCCTTCAAGTCGTTATAACTTATTAACAAACGAAATCCATGTCTAAGCACCTTAGAATAAATATACAAACTAATCAAAATTTTAATGTTGAGTCTATTCACCTCTATTACTTGGACACACACATTGATAATCATTCTGTCAAAATAAAGGTGTAGCTATTCCTCAGTAGGTTTTCATGAAAAATCACGTTACTAACAAGTTTGGTAGTTTTTTTATTTGAAAACATTCTTTTTATTGATTTTTCTTTAAGGACATGAACCTGGTCTTTTTATGCGAAGGCAAACATTTGTGATGAATGTCGATCTGGTTACTCAACTAAGTCATGCTGTTATTAAGCTGTTTGGTTGGAATATCATTACAAACTTTTTACATAAAGGCACATATTTATGATGCGTGTCGATTCGATTAGTCAGCTACATCACATTCTCAATTGACTACTAGCTCTATTCATAACCCGAAGGCTAGCGAAATAGTTATTTTAGTGAAAAAAAATTTAACATAATTTTTTAACACAAAATTTTGCCTACCTTGCTTTAGCTAATCATTCTCATGAAAATGAACTTAGAATGCCACTGATTTGATTGGCCTAAAATTATAAATGAGTATGGAAAATTCCTAGGGTGAATCGACTAACATCGTATCCTAATTAACCAACATATTTAGCCTTAATTAACTTAGGTCACTAATTTCATAAGCTAATAAATCTTCGCAACCTAAAAGACTATGTTTAAGGCCAATTTTATCTCATTAAGTCCTAACCATTGACGCATTCACACAATTCACATCATGCAGCCTAAATAAACTATCATATAATATGCAAAATTCACACTCAAGGTAAAAAGACACAACTCTCCCTATACTTCAACAACACATTGTCCTCAATGTGAGAAAGGTACACAAACACACCAAGGGGAAATAAAACACAGTATACAAAAAACATAAGAAGAAAATACTAATAAAAATGAAAAGAAAACATGAAACTGTTTATAGTGATAGAGGTGGGAATGGTGACAGTGTTGAGACCAAATCCACTTTACATTGAGAGTGTTTCCCTATCTTATAAGTGATCAAGAGAGTAAAAGGATTAGCAATCCAGACCATTCCAAATCATTTAAAACTTATTTTAGAATTTAAAACAAACCTAACTACACAACAATTTAAATCTAACTACTAAACGTGCTAATTTAAGGTCATTAGCTTGACCTTGCATCCTTTGAAACTAAGCCCATATCAATTATGAGTGGCTCGCTTCCACCCTTCTTATTCAACATCAATTTTGTAGCCTGTGAGTAAGCTAAAAAATGTAAAATGAATAGAAGGACAATACTGATAATGTTAAGAAACCAATTAATTTCAGTAATGTCCTTTTCATTAACAAAATATCAATAAAATAGGGAATAATGAAACTGCTTAAATCTTCCATCGAATCCAATAGTTTGTCTTATAAAAAGGTGAGTTGCTCTCTTTCTTCCTTAATCACCTTTGCCTCATCTGCTTCTTCTGCTTCATAAATAGAGACATTTATAGCTTCTTTAAACTTGATGTCTATTGCCATCTGTTCTCCGTCCTTTTGTTCTTTAGAAGATTCAAGCACATCAATTATCCTAAATGAGCTACTCTCCTTTAGATTCTTTAATATATCATTCATATTGAATGTCACTTTGTCATCATTAATCCGAAGTATAAGGTTCTTTTCATGGACATATACCAAAGATTTTTCTATATTCACACATGGTATATCAAGAACTGGTGAATAATAGGGAAGGTTGGCATTCTTTTCTTCATCCTCTTTCTTCGTCTCTTGGTCTTCAATAAAGTGGTGTTCAGTTTGGTTTTCCACTGATCCTTCTAGCTCTCCCCATTCTTAGGTGCGATAGCCTCATATTGCTCTCTTTGAAGTATTTCCATATTACTTAGAGAGCCTTCCACACTTCTTTTACAAAATTCATGGGAAAGCTGTCTTACTCGAATCTCTAGGTTATGAATAGACGAGGCATGATTTTTCATTACTCGCTCAATTTTCTCTTCTAGTTTCTTCTGGCCTTCTTCCATGTCCGTGAGCTTATATAAGGTCCTATCCAATTTAGAATCCTATAAACTGGACTCATTTTGCTGAACCTAATAGGTCTTGATGTCCTAAATGAGTCCTTACATAGATGGACCAATAGAAATTTGGGTGGTTCTGCCACCCTAGAGTGTACATATTCCAATAAGGATTATTACTTCCCCAACCATAATGTGCCTCATTGTGGCTCACAAAAATTCCTTACTCCCCATAATATCTATCCTCCCTCATTTTTCTTCTCATTTTTTCTTGGTATCTAGTGTTGACCCCCAAAATTTTTTTCTTGATGAATAAGTACGATTTATATCAATTATAAGATCTTTATTAAAGTTGTGGAGTTAATTATTATGTTGATATTAAAAAGATTATATGATATGGGTTGATTGAATTAAAGTGTTAAGGTTATAGGGATGTTCAAGGGTGCTTTTGGCAAGAAA
>JAOQMS010044370.1:0-10435 GCA_027563885.1 Erythroxylum longipes | reverse complement strand
GGTCCATAATTAAGCCTCTCTCACTTAATTCAAAAGTTTCAAGTTTGATCTTACGATAGAAACAATAACAACGACACCAACGACAATAATCCTACCCTTTTAAGGGCAATAGATCGACTATTAGATCATAAGATTAGCAGGATTTATGATCAAATTGAAGACATCAATAATCAATTGGGCTACTTACATATTTAAGATGCCAAGTGGAAATGTTTTATGTAGGGCAGAACCTAAGAACAATCACACAGAAGATCCAAAAGGACTTCTATCAAGTCTGATGAGGAGCAAGAAGAAGAAGAAGAGGAGTATGAATTAGAAGAGGAACAACCCAGACATCCTAGACGTGGAGGTTACACGTATAAAGATCGCAACTTGAAACTTAAACTCCCTGATTTTGGAGGTAAGTGAAATCCTAATGTTACTTTAGATTGGATTTATAGAGCTGAACGTATGTTTGAGTATAAAGCCTTTACAGACTAGGAAAGTTTTAAGTATTCCATCCTTAAGCTAACTGGCTTAACGAGAATTTGATATGATGACATACAACGTGAGGTGTTAAGAAGTGAAGGAAGAAGAATTAAGACCTAGACTCGTTAAAACGTGAGATCAAAGCTAAATATGTTCCTAATAATTAAGGCAAGAGATCTATGTAAAGGCATCAACTTCGAAACAAACTCTCTATATTAATAAGTATATTGATGAATTTGAGAAGTAAATGATGTTGAGTCGTATCAAGGAGGATCCAAATTAGAAGATGGCTTGATTTTTAGAACGATTGAGCTTGAAAGCTAAGGATAAGGTGGAATTACAGCCTTATTATAACTATACTGAGTTGTGTAAACTTGCTTTATGTGTTAAACAACAAGTTAACAAAAAACCTGATTGGAGGTCATTTCCCTAATAGAAGAATCCTACAATGCATTCTACTTCTGTCGCTTCTAGTTCTAAAGCTAATTCAAGCAAGAACAAGCAAGATTGGAAAGTAAAAGGCACTTTAAACATGAAAGAACTTGATAAGAACAAAAGGCAATGTTTTAAATGTCATGGGTATGGGCACATTCAATTTGAATGTCCTACAAACAAAATCTTGACAATTCAAGAGTGTCAAGAAATAGATTATTTGCTGAATGCTTTGTCCATAGAGGAGGGCGAAAAGGAGTTAAATACTATAGAAGATTATGAAGGAAAACTGAAGGGTGTGGTTAATGGTGCTAGGAAGGGCCTTGTCTTATGATTCATTGTGTTCGGAAGGTTGCTCCTTCTCCAATTGAGTCATAATGTGAACAATTGTTCCATATGAGATGCAAGGTGCAAGGGCTATGTAATGTTATCATTAACAGTTGTTCTTATACCAATATAGCTTCTACGATGCTCGTGGATATACTAAACTTGTCTACTCTCAAACACCCAAGACCTAACACAATTTGATGGCTTAATAAAGGGAGAGATTTGAAGGTGACAAAATAGTGCTTGCTTCCTTTGCAATTAGGAATAAGCATCATAGTAAGTTACTTTGCGAAGTGATTTCGATGGATGCATATCATATCTTATTAGGAAGTCTATGGCAATATGATCAAAAGGCTCAACACAATGGAGTCTCTAATTGCTACACTGTTAAGAAGAATGGGAAAAAACTTACGTTTGCACCTTTACCTCCTTCTAGAATACGTGAACTGAATATAGAGCAATCTAAAAGGGAGAATCTGATTATTGGGAAGAGTGAGATTATTCAAGAATTTGTTGAGTCAGAAGTAGTATATACATTATTTTTTAAGGAGGTCAATAAAAATCTGGTTGACTCTTACCCATTAGATCTCAAGCCTCTATTAGATGAATATGATGATGTGTTTCTCGATGATTTGCCTTCGGGATTACCTCCCATTAGAGGGATCAAGCATCAAATAAGCTTGATTCTGGGCATACCTTTGCCTAAAAAACCTACATAAAGGTGTAATCTAGAAGAATTGAAGGAAATTCAACGAAAAATCAATGAACTTATAGGGCATGGATATATGCATGAGAGCATATCATCATGTGTTGTACCAGCTCTTCTTATGCCAAAGAAAGATGGTTCACGGTGAATGTGTATTGATAGCCATGCAGTGAACAATATTACAATCAAGTATCGCTTTGTTGTGCCTCATCTAGATGACATATTAGATGAACTCCATGGTGCTCAAGTGTTTTTGAAGATAAACTTAAGGAGTGGTTACCACCAGATTCGAATGAGAGAAGGTTATGAGTGGAAGACAGCATTCAAGACTAAGTATGGCTTGAACGAATGGTTAGTAATGCCTTTTGGTCTCACTAATGCTTCGAGCACATTCATAAAACTTATGAATAAGGTATTGCACACATTGTTGTATACTTGGATGATATTCTAGTTTATAGTAAGAGTAATGAGGAGCATATATTGCATTTAAGAATGTAGGAAAAGTTATATCGGAAAATTGAGAAGTGTACTTTTATAATAGATAGTGTCATATTCCTTGATTACGTTATGTATAAGGATGGTATTTTTGTGATAACTAGAAAATTTATTCTATTAAATCATGGTCAACTCCTAAATCTATTAGTGAAGTGAGTAGCTTTCATGGATTGGCTTCTTTCTATTAGATATTTTTTAAGAACTTTATTTCTATTATGGCTCTGATTACTGAATGTATGAAGAAAGGGAAAAGAATGGAATGATTCTGTACAAAATGTGTTTAATTGATTAAAGGGAAGTTATGTTCCGCTCCTATATTAGCTCTTCCTGATTTTAACGAGCTCTTTGAAGTAGAATATGATTTTGACAAGGCCTGTGCTAATCATTTTTGTAAGCAACCAAGCTTTTAGCCTAGTAATCTGATTTAGATTCATCTTTGCAAGGAAATATTTCTAAGGAAAAGGAAGAATAAGCTTATGCCTCATGCTAATGGACCATTCAAAGTGCTTGAACGAATTAGGAGAGTATATACAAGAATGATCTTCCAGGAGATTATGAAGTTTCTGCTACATTCAATGTTAGGGATCTATCTCCTTACTTGAACGATGAAGATTTGAGGGAAAATGCTTTTCAAGAGGGGGAGAATGATATTAAAGCACAAGTGGACTTTATCTCCAAGCCATTATATTTAAATTTACATGATAATTTTGTACAAAAAGGTAATGGGCTTCAAAGTTTTACAAACAATTCAATATTTGACTGTACATATGTGATTGCATGTTTTGGACCCGAAACCAAGTGAAGCCTTGTCCGTTAGGCTAGAAATTAGGACACGTAAAATTAGTCGTTTACTTAGATGCCAAGTCTTCCAAAATTAGTTTCCTTATTCTTTCAGATCTTTGGTTTGATTATGTATTGTCTATGTTGTTTCCGAATAGTACTAGAAAATTTCTTTTAGATCTTTAGTATTATTCAATTTTGATGAGTTTTGTGAACTCAGTAGAGTAACCATCCTCGGTGGTTCACTCATGTTATAAAACACAATCAATCGTAGACATATTGTCACACATTTCATATAAACTTGATTAGCATCAATTTCTATCACAAACAAATTGTATTTCAGTCAAACAAGTTAATCAAATCATCACTTCATTACACTTGAATAAAACACAATCATTGGTTTAATACCATGTACTCAAACATATAACATTCTTACAACTTTACAAATCATTCAATGAATTCAAATCATATGTGAATGCGATATGTATGAGACTCACATTCGTTTTTACATTGTTGAGACTATGTACTTTTTCAATATCCTGTATCACCGGGCTCATTGATCATAGTGAGCTTTAGGTTCTAACCATATATGTTTGAGCTTTAAGCTCTTTTCAGTAGTAGTCTTAGTCAGTAGCAACACCAGTTGAAACAGCCTTTATATTACATGTATTGGAATGAAATGTATGCCACAATTCATTCATTACAATCAATCACTTTTATACACATTATCTCAGTCAACACAGTTGTCATAACATTTAGTCACATTTAGTTGAGAATCATTTATCCAGTCTCATTCACATACAAGTAGCACTTACAATAATATTCACATGCATCAAACACCTCGGAGAAGTATTGTTTGGAATTTAGTACACAATCAGTACTTATTCATCATATATCAATTTCAATTCAGTAATATCCAGATCAATTTAAAGTGTGGCTATCTTAGGTTACTCATAATTGCTCTCTTAAGCCTATTGCCTTGATGTTCCAGTAATATCAGGATGTGGTCGCGCTACTTGCTCTCCTATATACATTAACACAATTTCACATTACTGTACTGCTTATGTAATTGAGTAAATACATGTATAAATGTATCATGTATCATGCATGTACAATGAAAAATTCTCGGGTATATTTCTGTAACAAATTGATGTACTCCAATAGTGCCAAAATTCCACACTCATTCACTATTCTAGCTCTTGCTGAAAGCATCCCATTCAGGTCAACTTTTCATAACCAATAAGATCAAGAAAATGATGTATTTTTGTAATACTTTCTTCTAGAAAATTATTCCTTTGTGTCTTAAGTTTCTAATGACACCAAAATAATTCAATTTGGTTCATTATTTTATGAGTTATGCTCATAATACCACAGACTGAGTACATTTGCAATTTAGGCTAGTGTAAGATCAAGCATTCAAGTTATACAACTCATATCTCTCAATTCTAATATCTAAAAATTGAAAATTTATACCAATTTAAATATGAAAGAATAAGCTACAACTTTGGTGAAGAAACCTTAGTTTACATCAATGCATTTTATTCAATAACGACAGGACATGATTTCTATCCCTGGTAGTGCTATAGCCTAAGCCAAGGCTCAATTTCATGGCAATTTTGAAAGTCTTAGAGATAGAATTAAAATTTTAATTCAGCAATAAAGTTGTATATATATGTCTCAAGTTTAATTTGAATGAAGAGTTAACACATTTGGAAATCTATAAGTCAAGATATAATCAAAATACTGAAGCATGTTCATTGAAAATTCTCCAGTTCATAACATTCCAGCACATTCCCTCACTTTGACTCAATCAATCCTTTTCAAATAAGTTTAGATTGCTCTAAATTTTCATGGAGAGGAAAATCAATGTATTAAGAGTGTATTGGTTTAATTTTCAAGTCATTTGAAGGTCAGGAGACAAAGTTATAACAAATGGGTGAAAGATGTTCAAAATAATCTTTCTATAGTAACCTTTGGTGCAACTCCTCTTCACTTCTCTCTCTAAAACACAGGTCTCCTTCTTCTTCTTCACCGAAACCTAGTTCTTCTTCTTCTTCAATTTTTTTCTCTAGATTTTCCCACTTTTACACTATCCAACTCATACATATATCATCTATACTACTCCCCTTTCAGCGCAACAACACATAATAAATCAAAATCCAAGATTCAAACTTAAACATCAAAAACTGTATATCATTCATGTAAATTACAAACTTTTCTGCACTTTCTTCCATCTTCATCATTTCTGACACTTTATTTAAATTATTTTTGTATTACATCCTTATCAAATCCTCATTCCTTTTCCATAAAATCATTTAAATTCATTTCTATAAACACTCAACAGATTCACGCATGCCAAAAGTGAAAACAGAGTATATTTATAAATCAACTTGCATGAAGTGTCTGCACTCTTCCTAAGCACGGTTTCAGTGATTTTTCAAGCTCAAAACTTACTTCAACTCCATCTTATAGAAAACCAATCATCAAATATACAGAAGCAACATATGCAGCACACTCAAATTTTCACTCATGTTTCAGCTATTAAGCATCTTCAATTTATAAACACTAAACTATTAACTACGTAATGTATAATTCATTACACAAATCATAAAAAACATACGGTACGTACTAGTTTAAACTCCAACTCTTCAAAATCCCTTGAAACCTAATTTTCCTGTATACACGATCATCAATAGTGCTTTTCCAAACAAAAATAAGAGAGATGCAAAATTCTTTCTCCTTAAGAAAACATATGACTTAGTGTCTTAACAATTCATTGCCATGTGTCACCATGCATGTAACCTATTTTTCATCAATTGAATCAGTCCACGTGTCACACTATAATTGGGGCATATTTCAATATTTTTTTAGTACAAAATACCCTAAATTTTTGAAAATTTCCTAAAATTCACCAAAATTTCTGAAATATTAATTGCTATCACCAAATAAATTTTCAACACAAATAATCCATAATTCACATTTTAATGGCATTTATAAATCAATTATACTCGGAAAATGTCAATGAATGCATGTACAATTATTTTAATGTATAAAAAATAAATATTCATATGTGTGTGAATATACAATGATGCATAAGCATGCAATGTATTTATAATTTCTCACAGTACACTCAATTCACTATTCTGGGGTCTAGCCCCGAACATGGGATGTTACACGTAGAAAGCATAGCAGAAATTAAACTTCCCACTCCTGATGCATACGATACTTGAGACATCTCTATCTTCTCATCTTCATTGCTAGAATTCATTTTAGATATTAACTTGAAATTGACTGGAAATGGGGTAGAAATTTGCTTAATCTTGCATGATATCTCTCCACTTGATCTTCGTCATTTCACTTAATCTTGCATGATATAATGACCTTTGATTTTGTCTCGTGAGAATTTATATTGCAACTACTCCATGTCTATGGTTTTCCTGATCCTTATATCAATTGGATCAAGGAATGCATATGCATAACCTCATATATCAATTAAATTAATGAGGAACCTACAAATTATTCAAAGGAGGCAAAAGGTTGAGGCAAGGAGAACTTTTGTCTCCACCTCTTTATTCTATATATGGAGGCCATATCTAGCCTAATCAATCAATATATTTCCTCATGCCCCAGCTTTGGATACCACAATAAATCTAAGCTTCTTGACATAATTAATTTATGTTTTGTAAATAATCTCTTGATTTTTTGCAAGGCCAATGATACATCCATCTACACTATCATCTCATGCCTAAAGCTATTAAAAAATTTATCTAGTTTGGAAGCTAATCCTAATAAAATCCAACTAATCCTTTCCTCAAGTTCTATGGATGAAGCAAACTGGCTATCAAGTATATCAGGTTTTAAACCTAATCAGCCTCCTATCATCTATTTAGGGCTGCTTGTTTACACTGGAAAGCTACGATTTAGGGACTTTATCCCCTTGCTGGACAAATTTCACAACAGGCTTAATCATTGGGTAAATAAAGATATTTCTTATGCTAGGAGGTTGATAAGAATCTATAATCAATTCCCTCCACATTCACTGGATGGCTCATTCAGGGTTTTCTAAGGGCATTATTAAGATAATTGAGAAGACCATAAGAATCTTCCTATTGGGGGGGCAGAAAGGAAGCGAAAATTTTGGCAAAAGAGAGCCTGATAAATAAAATCCTAATAGTTTAAAGATTATGGAAACTATTGGTGACAAACTCTCCCTAGACTAGCTAGGTCCATAAGCATATCCTTAAAAATAGAAGCATCTAGGAGTCAAACTCTACAAAAATACCCTGATGGTTTCTTCCTTAAATTCTAAAATCTAAAAACTTCTTAGGTAACTTTATCAAATTCATAATAGGTAGTGGTGCAAAGGCTTCCTTCTACTTTTATAACTAGAGTAACATTAGTCCTCTAATGTCCTCAAAATTTAGGGACCAACTACTGGATGAAATTCCTACTAATGCTAAGGTGGCAATTTGGATACAGGCTTAAATTTAGGGTAATTGCCCTCCTTCATTATCTCTTATCATTCCCTATTATAGGTAAGGCATCCATTTGGAAAGTTAACTAGTTGGTCCGTTAAAGAACTAGTAAAACCTAGAGGCACAAGGATACAATGGTACACCATTGTTTAACACAAGGCTTTGCTGCCCAAGATCACTTTCCTATTGTGGCTAATCCTGATAAATGGAAATTCCACTTAGGGCATGATGAACTATCTTAATTTACCAAACTCCTATGTTCTTTACAGAACTTAAATGGAAAATTCTCCTCACCTATTTTTTTAATGTACTTACTCAAACTGGGTATAAGAAGCTATCAATTTCATGATAAGATTCTTCAATCTCTTCTCAATGGTTAACTGGTCAACATCAGAACTCACAATCACAACAGAAGAGATGGAGGTCATCATAGTATAATAGGGTTGAAATGGAGATGAAATTGAGAAAACGTTGATGGAGATGAAAAGTGGCTGGGCAGTAGAGCCTAATGAGATAACCATATAGGTATGGAAGAGCTTAGGCACCGTGGGTATTACTCGGTTAGCCAAGCCTTTTGATGTGATCCTTAAATTTGTCAAAATGCCAGATGAATGGAGATTTAGTATGTTAATTCCTTCATACAAGAACAAAGGGGATATCTAAAGCAGCAACAACTATAAAAGGCATTAAATTACTTAGTCACACCATGAAATTATGGGAGAAGGTGATTGAGAAGAGAGTGAGAAAGGATGCTTCTATCTCAAAAAACTAGTTTGAATTCATTCCGTAAAGTTCCACGATAAAAGCTTTAAATCTCCTTAAAAGGTTAATGGAATAATAAAGGGAAAGATAGCGTAACTTACAAATGGTTTTTATTGATTAAGAAGGCATATGATAGGGTACCAAAGAAAATCATATGGAAATGTTTAGAAGTTAAGGGAGTTTTTATGACTTATATCAAGTTACTAATGATATATATGAAGGTGTAAAAACTATAATAAGGATGATAGGAGGAGATACAGAGCATTTTTCTATAGATATTGGGCTACACTAAAGCTTCTCTTTGAGCCCCTTTTTATTTGTAGTAGTGATTGATGGGACAACCAAGAATATCTAAAGGGATGTATGAAATTAGTGTATGTTGTTTGCCGATAACGTTGTTATAGTGGATGAGACAAAAGAGGTGTCAATGCCAAGCTTGAACTTTGGAGGGATACGTTAGTGTCGAAGAGCTTTAGATTGAATAGGAATAATACTGAGTACATGGAGGGCAACTCTTCTGGATATAAGGTGCTTACTAATGTGGAGGTAAAAATTGGATCAGAAGTTCTACCATAAAAAGAGAGTTTTAAATATCTAGGATCTATCATCTAGAGCAACAAAGAGATTGATGAAGACATAGTTCACCGGATCAAATCAAGGTGGTTTAAAAGGAGGAGTGCACTATGAGTTTAGTGTGACAAGAAGGTACTACTCAAGCTGAAAGATAGATTATATGTTTAGTGATTGGGCCGGTCATGTTCTATAAGGTAGAGGGTTGGTCAATCCAACAAGTGTATAGTCATAAATGAATAGTAACGAAGATGAGGATCCTTTTGATGTACTAAAAAAGATAAGTTTAGGAATTTAATGGTAATGGACAAATTAAATGTTACTAATATTATTGATAAATTAAGAGGGACAATACTTAGGTAGTTTGGACATATTAAGAGGAGACACCCAGTTGCTTCAGTAAGAAGATGCGAGAAGATCGCACTTAGAGAGACTGTAAGAGAAAAAAGGGAGGGCTAAGAAAAATTGGAAGGAATCGATCAAGAATGATTTGGCATTGTTGGAACTTACTGAAAATATAACCCGCAATAGAAAAATTGAAGATACAAATTAGACATCTTTGTAGTTGTAATAGGTCATTTAACATTTTTCTCTTCTAGTTGTTGTAATTATTATCAACAACAACAACAACTCTCTCCACATCTGTGATGTTATCCAATAAAGCTTTACAGGCATTCTTTCTGAGCTTAAGTCTTTTTTGAACATCTACATTCCACCACCAAGATTCCCTCTTACTACCCTTCGGCCCTTTAGAAACCTCCAAGGTCTCTAAAGTTGTATTCCTTAAAAGTGTTTACATCTCTGACCAAATTTTATTCTTCTCTATAAATTGCTCTATCCTTAAATTGTTTCACTGTATCCCTTTTCAAATTCTACCATCTAATTATAGTACATTTCTTAGGACCTCTCTTCTTCCTTCAACCCTTAATAAAAAGATCGAAAACTAGCAATCTATGCTGAGTTCCTAAGCAAACATTAGGTATCATCTAGCAATTCTTGCAGCTAGGTTGATCACTCTGCCTTATAAAGAAGTAGTTAATTTGAGTTTTCTTAGTTCTATTCTTAAAAGTCACCAGGTGCTCCTTGTTTTTCTTAAAAATGAGTTGGTGATTGACTTCGTAAAATCTAATAAAGTGGTCCCACTAACATTCCTTTCGTCATACTTGAAACTCCTAGAATTCCATGAGTATCTGATCTTGAAGCATAAGTGGACTTCATATCTAAGCCATTACATTTAAATTTACATGACAATTTTGTGCAATGAGGTACTGGGCTTTAGAGTTTTACAAATAATTCAATATTTAACTATACACGTGTGATTGCAAGTTTTGGATCCAGAACCAAGTGAAGCCTTATTCGTTGGACCTCTGTTTGGCCTAAAATTAGGACACATAAAATTAGTCGTTTACTTGGATGCCAA
>JAOQMS010044369.1:0-10437 GCA_027563885.1 Erythroxylum longipes | reverse complement strand
CCTCTCCCGCCCCCCCCCCCCCCGAATGTGTTTGTTTATGTAGAATAAAGAATGAAGAGTGGAATGAAAGAAGTCGACACCTCCTATCTTTTCTATTTGTAGCCTCGTCTAGGTTCAGGTTTTTGTGCCCCTTCAACTTACAGCTACCATGTAATAAAATAAACGATTAACATAAGAATTTGCATGGGGGTGAGTATAGCAGTCATGGGTGTGACTCATTGTCACCCCGTGCAGACCATGGTGACATGTTTAATCACCACCGTGACTTAACATGTTGCAGTGCAGTGGTGACATGCTTAATCACCAACTTGTCATGAGGTGGTGACATAAACATGCTTAATCACCAACTTATCATGAGGTGGTGACTAAGCATGTCACCACCGTGTTTAGTCACCACCGTGACAAGCTTTATCATGGTGGTGACACCTTTAGTCACCACCTTTCTTTGTTTTCTTCTTATCCTTTCATGCAAATTTATGTCAACTTTCCCTTCAACTGTCATGCAAAATTCACAAAATAATCTAATTAACATTCATGCAATAGTCACACCATTTTCACTCAATTTATCTCACATTTGGATCAAAACACTAGAAATTGTAACAAAAATCAAGACATAAAGACAATTAAAAGTAATAGAAACTAGACACAACAATTTCCCCATACTTAAACTATGCTTGTCCTCAAATAGATTAAAAAAAACTAGACTATAAAAGAACAAACAATGGAAACAACAATTTTCCCAAATAATAGTCAAAGATATCAATGATCATTTCAATAAATATAGCCTAAGAAATTGAAACTCATAATACTCATTGAACAAGCTATTCTTCGCATAGTTAGCCAAAATCAACAAGCACTTCAATTCAAAGAACCATCAACAAATGTGATAGACACTCACTTCACTCTCCATTCTCTTAAGCATTCAAAGGTAGGATATGTATTCACTCATCGTTCATTTCATGTAAGACTCCACCACTCATATCAAATACAAACATCAATCCGAAGGTATCTAATTTGGTTGTAATGGGGCCGAGCTAAGGATACGAAAAAGGAAAATCACATTTTAAAACCACAACATAAATTGAGCATTTAAAATAATACCGAACAATGAACCATAAAACACTCAATTCTTTCCTCTCATTAGCAAAATTAACACTTTCCAATTTTACTTATATCCTCTTCTTTTTGTCTTCTGGTCATCTTCTCTTCCTTACTTTTCTTTTCTATTTCTTTTTTTGTTAAGTAATTATTTATTTAAAATAACTAAATCAAGAGAAGAAAATATAGAGGAGAGATAATTACTACAACCATACCCATTCCTAACTCAAAAGCCAACTATATCCTATGATTCCCCCAAACTTGTTCAAACAGTTATTCTTTAAGCTCATTCATACACATTCAAATGCTCAACTTGCATTATAGTAGGTACAACAAAAAGGATAAATAATCGAGGGCAAGACTCATATTTTGGGTTTAAAGAGAGAAAAGGTTTCATGTTAAGCTCAAAAGGGTTCGCTAAAGTTAACATCATGGTGGCTTTTTAAGCAAAAGGGAAATCCTAATTGCCTTCATCATTTCAATGTCTGCATAAGATTATGTGATCTCAACTAGTATTTGCAATCAAGTTCTAAAGTTTCGTAATCATGAAAGAACACTCTCAGCAATGAATACTTGAATTTGGTGTTTAATAGTTCAAAAAGGCTCAAATTCTTACCAAATGAAAAGTATCATTCATCTATCACAACAAGCTAATATCCTTTTAATCGAAATCCAAGTCAATCAGTCTAAGCATGCAAGTGTACTCATTCACTCATATTATGCATTTATATTCTAGCTCGAGTTCATTTAATAACCATACATCTCTAACTACTAAATGGGAAAACAAACACACAACACACAAATATTAATTTTTTTTTACCAATGCTCTTCCCCATACTTGAACATCACATTATTTCTAATGTGATACAAAAAAGTAAAAGAGAGGTCTAAGACAAAAGGCAAAAATTAACACAAACAAGCATAAGCATTAAAACTAAAAAATTAAACTAACAAGCAACAAAGAAAGGGATAGAAATATGATACGAATTTAGGGGTGATCACTGCATTGATCTAGTGTGGAACGTGTTGTACTATATTAAAGAATGAAGAACAACTGCAAAAAAATAGATAAAAGTGAAGGAAGAGTAAGCTTGCTCACACAAAGAAAACAAACTAAGTTAAGGTTCATTAAGAAAAATAATAACCAACTGATAATTGAAAAAGAAACAGAAATTAAATGGGTTGCTTCTTTGACGTCTTGTAGCTAGATGTCTCAATGGTCATGCTCAAGGTGGGTCATTCAAAGTGATTGATTCCACTGTTTCCCCCTTTTCATTCGAATTTCTCCAAGAATCTCCCGAATACTTCCTCAGTTCTATACACTAGCAATTGGCAACATCATCACTGTCCTTAACCTAGTCTAACTTCTTTCCTTCTTCTTCTTGCAAGGAAAAATCACAATATGCAGCATCAATTTGATCAACAAAAGAATGATCTTCAGAAACAGTAGTAGTAGAAATAGGTTCAACATTAAAGATCGAAAATTCTACTATTTCTTCCCAAAACAGTAATGCTCAATTTCTTGTTCTTGACATTAATCAAGGTACTAGTAGTGGCCATAAAATGTCTCCCTAGGAGTATGGTGTGCTCCTTCCTTTGTTGTTTAACCTCTCCCAAGTCTAAGACTACAAATTCTATAGGAACAATTAATCCTCCAACTTTCACTAACACATCCTCCATTATTCCTTTCAGATAACGGATTGACCTATCAACTAATTGTAAGCACATATTGGTATGTTTTAACTGTCTTAGATCTAGTTTCTCATAAATAGAGTGGGGGTATAAGGTTTATACTTGTTCCAAGACCAAGCATACCCTTAACCTCATCCCCATTACCCATTGATACTTTCATGATAAAACATATTAGGTCTTTTAGTTTGGGGTTAAATGCTGTTGCAGAATTGCACTTGCTAATTCCGAAAACAACACCTTTTCATTAGGCTAAAACTTTTGTTTCTTAGTGCTTAGTTCTTTGAGGAACTTGACATAAGTCGGAATATTCCTAATCACATGTAGCAAGGGCAAATTAACATTGACCTTAGAAAGCATGCTATATAGATAGGAAAAATGCTCATCTTGTTTCGATTCCTTAAGGAGGCTTAGATATAGAATTGGTGGTCGATAAGGATCCTTCGCCTTGTGCAATTTTTATTCTTCATTATCCTTGGTGTCATACTTAAGTTGTTTACCGTTTTGAATATGACTTGAAGATTTTCTCCCATTGCTTTTCTCATTTTGCTTATCTTCTTCTTTGGTGAGGCTTTCTTTCTTTTAGTTATCAGTATCAGGCAGCTCAAAAGAAAACTCAACGTGATTGTCAATTACTTTACCACTTCTCAAAACAGTAATTTCTTGGGATTGCTTGGGTTGACTGGGCAACTGCCCTTTCTGATTATTGTGCATTTGAGCAGTGAGTTGCCCTATTTGGATCTCAACCTCTTCATAGATGCCTCAATAGAATCAAACTTGTTGTTGTTTGTTTCTTGATTTTGATTTGTGAATTGAATAAGCGCATTCAACTC
The DNA here is from genome assembly GCA_027563885.1 of Erythroxylum longipes. Lineage (NCBI taxonomy): Eukaryota > Viridiplantae > Streptophyta > Magnoliopsida > Malpighiales > Erythroxylaceae > Erythroxylum > Erythroxylum longipes. Next base: position 6,817 of record JAOQMS010044369.1, on the reverse strand, counting down.
TCCTCCAAAGAAGGCTTGCTTGGTGGGTTTTGAAATGAGGATTGCCTTTAGTGATAATTTAGCCTCTGAAATTTCTGATATTGTGGTTGGGGTTGCATCAGTGGATTGTTGATCTTCCAAAAGGAATTGGGATTTTTTATCCAACCAGGGTTGTAGGTGTTCTAGTATAGATCATTTCACTCCATTGGTTCAAGACTATTAAGTAAGTTAACTTGTTCTTCCCCATCGGCCAAAGGTTCGTCAGAATACAAACAAACATTCTCTCTATAACCAAAAGTTCCACAGATACCACATACCTCTTAATTTGGAATGTTTTTGGGTAGCCTTCTAGTTAGCATGTTCACATGCCTCGTCAACTCAGCTAACTGCATAGCCAATTCTTGATTCGAGCTCACTTCATGAACTATAGATCTTCTTCCCCTAACTCTCTTTTGTTAAGAATTGGCCCCCAACATTTCTAAAGATTTCATATGTTTCTTCAGCCGTCCTCTCTTCTACAACTCCTGTTGCTGTATTATCCACCATATACTGGCACTGCTGCGTCAACCCATTATAAAAAAATTTGTTTAGTATATGAAGTAGAAAATGATGGTGTGGAAATTGTATCAACAAGAGCTTAAAGCGTTCCCACGCCTTATGAAATGACTCTCCCCCTATCTAATTTCAGGTAGCTATCTTAGTATGCAACTCAGATGTCTTCTAAAGGGAATAGAACTTTTCCATGAATTTGTTGTACATCTCCTCCTACAGTCAAAGACTTAGAAGGAACATCAACCATACCTTAGCCCGATCCTTCAATGTGTATGGAAAGCATCTCATTCTGAGTTGATCTTTATTTAATCCATATAACGAAAAGGTTTGGAGAGTAATATAGAATTCCTGGATGAAGTTTAAAGGCTCTTCATTGGAAACTTCATAGAACGATGGCAGCATGTTATAATGGATGCTCTTTAATTCATAGTTCCTAGATTCCTTTCCCAAACATATGCACGAAGTAGCAATACTGATAACTGATCTAGCAAACTCCTTCATCACTAAGTACCTTTCACCCATCTTGTGGTTATTCACTTGATCTTCACACTTGAGTTCCTCACAATCATCTTCAGAGTCCCCTTGAGGTATTCGTCTTCAATGTATGTTATCAATAAAAGGGACGGGTTCACCATATAAAGATCTCCTTCCTAGCATAAACCAAGTGAATTCACTACCTAAAGTTCTCCTACCTAACACAAACTAACTACGGAAAGCACTAAATTAAAAACAAGAATTACAAAACATGCTAACAAAATAACACAATAAAATATGCATGCATAAACAAACACAAACAATCAAAATCACTTAAACAAATAAAAACAATCAAAATTAATTGAAGTTTAAACACTAAACACCTCCCCAGCTTGTTATGCCTAAAAAGTTATAAAATGACGTAGGTTATCCTACTTGCAAGTATACGATGTAGTTGTAATGATTACCCAGGGTCGTCTCCCACGGAGGTGAAATTGGTTAACTTAAATTGATCTTGAATGAAAAATAAAAATAGATGCAATCCTAAACATTCTAACCCGATTGTTGAGTGAAGGCTTTAAAAGAAAATCACAAATTAGCCTAAAAAGTAAATGATTCAACCAGAAGCAGAGACAAATAAATTAATCAAAATGGAAGACTCTTGAGAATTAATTTTGCTAATTTAATCTCCTATGCATGATTAAGGGAAATGATTGGGTAATTGTCTTACTAAAATTAACAATCAGATTCTAAGATTAACTCAAATAATAGACTTAATCTAGCTTTCGCATTCGACAAGTTATTATCTAAATTAACTATAAAAACTCGACTACTAATTACCACTTAAATTAATATATTTCTAGTTCTTAATCTAAGGCTGCAAACTTTCTCGAACCCGTATTAAATTTCTCCTCTTGGTCCTTCATTTAATACTAAAAATGATGCAAAGTTTGTCCATTCTAGTACATCCATTCAGTTCAGAAACTATAGTAAACATAAGACAACAACACAATCCCTCAATCGTGTATATTTGACTAAAATAGCTACATTAATCCTCAAGAAAAAGAGATAACCCATCATATTATAAACAAAGTTAATCATCTCCATACACTTCAGTCCCATGTTACTATCAATAGAAGTATTAAAGCAATAAAATAGTGAATACTAAATGAGCTATGGAAAGAAAAAAATTAACAATTGGTTAAGCTAACAATTAAATAGTTTAGTAAATAAACAAGAAACTAAGCAACAAATAAAAAATAGAATGAGCAAATAAGGGTCGAATGAGGGAGTGCGGTTGGTCTCCTGCCCCTCTCAAGCTTCCCACATTAGCTGTCGCCTTCTGCTTCAGCTTGTTCTCACCCAATCGAATGGTTACTCAAATTCAATGGATTCAGCTCTAGCTCTCGCTTTCGACCTCTGTTCCTAGCTTCCATCTCTCTGTTGTGTTTCTCTCTTCTTCACCGACTCACTATATTTCTCTTCTTTGTTTCTCTCTTTTTTCTCTTTATCCCTTCGTGCCTCCCCGAATGTGTCTGTCTATGTAGAATGAAGAACGAATAGTGGAATGAAAGATGTCACCACCACCCTCCTATCCTTTCTATTTATGGCCAGGTTTTTGTACCCTTTCTACTTACAACTACCACATAATAAAACAGAAGATTAACATAAGAATTTGCATGGGGTAAGTATGGCAATCGCGGGTGTAACTCATTGTCCCCCTGTGCAGTCATGGTCATGGTGGTTATATGTTTAGCAGCCACCGTGACTCAACATGTCACGGTGGTGACATGCTTAGTCATCACCAGCGTGACTAAGCTTGTCATAGTGGTGACAAGTTAGTCACCACCTTGACAAGCTTTGTCATGATGGTGACACCTTTAGTCACCAACTTTGGTCACCACCTTTCTTTGTTTTCTTCTTTTCCTTTCATGCAAATTTACGTCAACTTTTCCTTTAACCTTCATGCAAAATTCACAAAATAATCTAATTAACATTCATGCAATAGGCACACCATTTCCACTCAATTTACCTCACATTTGCATCAAAACATAGGGATTTGTAAGCAAAATCAAGATATGAAGGCAATTAAAAACGATAGAAACTAGACACAATAATCTTCAAGATAGATTATTTGATATTTCTAAATTCACAATTTTGTTATTATCTTTGGGATAGATCACATGTGTCTATGCTAACTATTTGTCTCTGTTGTTATGATCATGTTTTGTAAAATTTACAAAGTTTCTTATTTATGCAGATACATGAGCAAAAACACTTAACAGGTATATGCTCTAAACCATTGGTGGAGATAAAATCTCTAGAGGTTCTAGTAACTTATCTTTCTTATATGATGGCTGAGGTATGAAGTTACTCTCATTGACATGGACAAATCTATCTAGTTGTCCAAGTTACGTTGTAATTTTTTTGTAATCTCAACATTTATAATTTGTAAACTTGTCTCTATATTTATTATTTTGTTTTTAAGAATTGTTAAGGTTGTCATTAAAATTTTGTCTAATTGTTAAGGTTGTCATTAAAATTTTGTCTACGAAAAATATTCTTTTTATTGGTATAATTTAATGATATTTTACTTTTTATATACAATGTTTCAAATTATCAATTATTTTTGTATAATAAATTAACAATAAAACAAATCTAAATATTATATACAATAATATGAATTAATTTCTTATATAATTTGTTCAAAGATAATTATATAATCAATATATATATAATTTATGAGAAACAATTTTTATTTTGTTTTGGTGAGACAAAAGAAAATAAAAGAAAGAATTAGAGAAAAAATCACAATAATTAGGATTTACTTGTTAGTTTTATTTTTTGACTCTAATAGCAAAACAAAAAAATTTTCTCATATTTAATTTAAATATTTGTAGAATTAAATGTATAAATAATCAAAAGATGATATACTAACTTTAAATTGTTTAGAAAATGCTCCTTTACCTAGTCATTTATTTATGTACCATAAAGTTATAAAAAATTGTAAAACTATATATTTGACGTTGTGGATTACTTGGCTAAGTAAAGATAAGGAAAACTTACAAAGATTGTATGGTTTTATCATTGAGTATAAATTAGGAATAATATTAGACTTATATGATTCTATCATTAGGAACTTATTAGTGATAATATTATATGTCAATATTATCATTATCATCATCATCAACACCCAATTGAAGTCCCGTTGAGTCGCGGGTTATATGTAAATATATTGAAAGAAAATTCATAATTTAATTATTAAAAATTCAAAAAATCAAACTAATTAATTTTTATATAATCTTAAAAGATAATTTTTAATAATATATAATTATCTTTTTATACAAATTATATATAATATTTATTATTCTTTTTATTTTACTGGGATAAAATTCCACTTGTATAATTCTATCATTATTAGAAATTTACTAGGATAAGAAATGATTTCATGGTTCTAATTATTGACAATTCAAAAAATCAAGCTAACTATTTTTAATATATATCTTTTAAAAATAATTACATAATTGGTAATTCTTATATAATTTATGAGAATTACTATGTTGATCACTTTAAAAAGAACTTATCCATAAATTTTGCCCCAAAGACATGGACCAACAGAAAGGAAAAAAAATGGCAAAATTTACCACAAAGACAGAGACTAATAAAAAGAAAAAAGACTTGGAAAAAGCAGATAATGATTGTACCAATTCATATGTGACCTTTCAATCAGCATGTTTAACCATGAATTGTCAAGAGAAGTTGGTTTTCCCTTATTCCTCCGTAGGCCGATATGCATGCATATGATATGCAACTAAGTCTATGCCTTAATCAATGATTAATCAATGAAGGGTAAAATCAAAATAAGAGTATAAATGAAAATAAATAACTATGGTAAATAAACTCACAAAACATTTTTAATTTTTTTATAAAAAGCTTATAAACCTTTTATATTAAGATTAAAAGTTCAGATACATGCATGAGTTATGCGGAAGGCCATGGAATTAGACATTTGTTACAAAGTAGTGGACATTTTTCAGTTGAGAAGAGAATTTCAGCTTCCTTCAAAGACTCCCGATAATGAGGTACCCACTGTTGAGGTGGAAGACGTGATCGATGTCTTATGGACCCAAATATCGCTCAGCTAAAACGCAGGCGCTTGCATGACATAAAAATAGTCAAATTGTGGATTAACTTACCTTGCGCGTTGCGAAGAATAATCAATGCGTGCATCGTGGAGCCAAATTGTCAAATTGTCCAAATTGAACACGATCATGGATTGCTTTTAAACCTGCGCTACAAATTATATATTTTGAATAAATAATTTAAATTTTAAAAAATAAATAATAAATTATATTAAAATAATAATTGAATTTTTCAATATAATAACTTGATTTTCATTTTTTGAAATATAGCCATGTTGTAGAGTTATCAAGACTGAAGCACAAACCTTCCTCTTATAGGTTTTAAGCAAACTCCATGTACAAATTGAACCACTCTAAGAGGTTAAATCATTTTTTTTTTCTGGAAATCGAAAATTTATTGAAACCCCGAGTTATATTGATATTGATTGGCCAGCCGAATGTTCTAACTGTTAGCCCGAATGAATGATACCCTTATCCAATAGAAAAGATATTTTAACCAACTGAATTAACTAACCACTCTGGCAAAGGGTGGTAATGGTCAGCTTGAAAATCATGGTAACTTCTTCGTACGATTGACAACTTCTCGTGTTAGAATTACGGGACACTAACCTATGCTTGACGTTTCTGACTAGAAATGGAAATCACTGTCCGTTGCACTACTTCATATTTATAGCTTCAAATTGCGTATTTAATCACCTTTCATAATTCTTTTACGGAAGACTTTATCCATTGTTAATATTTATAGGAAGTAATTTTAAAATTAGAAAAAGAGATAAGTAGAAATATTAATGATATCATTTTAATATATATATATATCTAAATTATATCATTTCACAATTAAAAAATTAAGAAATCATTGTTTTCTATGTTTGACTCTCTTAACCAACAATTTATATTATAAATCGAAAGGTTAAAAATTTTTGGCTTTATTTATCATTTGATATAAATCTTTACCGGTCAGTGCTAACCTGGGCATGGGCAAGCAGGGCATCTGCTCAGGGCTTGCCCCGGCCTAGGGCCACCAAAATAAAGAGCCTATGTATTCTCCTTCGAACAATATTTCGCTGACACACCATTAATACATGGAATATCTTGCCATAGTTGTGGACGTTGTTCAGAGTATTGAGGCCCACCAAAAAACATATTTCCAAACCTGCTTTAGGTAGCATTTAATGTAGAGACGTTGGTGAGTGATAGAGCAAATTCCAACAACGCTAGTGGATACATAATAAAGAAAATTGTCCCATTTTACAACGAAATTAGCATCAAATGTAGAGAACGTTGGTGACTAACGTGAAATTCCATATTCATTAAGTAAAGTTAACGTTAATTTGTTGATTATAAATAGTTTTAAAGTATTTAGGTATATTTTATCTTTTATTTTTTTATTTTCATCAACATATGCATTTAAAATATTCTAATTCAAAAATTAGTAGCAAATTTTTTTTTACAATTCTAGCTTCTAAGTTCTGAGTATAATTTAAAGGTAAAGTTTCTGATTTTTTAATATATTTTTAGCTTATTAAATATTTGAATATGTTATAATTAATTTGTAATTTGTTATTAACGTGAACATTATATTAGCATTTTAAGTCATAACATTAATATTAAATGATATTGTATTTATTTGTGTTTCTCTTTTTTATTTTTAGATTACTTATTATTTATAA
>JAOQMS010044368.1:0-10438 GCA_027563885.1 Erythroxylum longipes | reverse complement strand
TTCAAGGTGGGTTACATTTTTATAATTGAATAATAAGCCATTAATGTTTCTTCCAAGTCAAGAAAGTAAATGTTTTTTAATTTTATTATGAATGTGCATTTATTGCTCTTTGAATGTTTTGAGAAAGCGCTATGTGTTTTGGTATGTGAAAATTATGTGGATGATTTCAGAAAAGAATGCGAAAATGAATTTCTTTTGGAAATAAATAAATTAATATATTTGTGAAATCACTTTTCGGAAAGAGTGCTATTTTGGGCAGTAAGTTTAGAAGCTATGAAATACATGTTATGTGAGTTTGGTCTGGTCCATTCTGTATGTCAAGTGTACTTTGACTAAAGGCTTCTCCCGCTTTCCCGTAAGTGGCATTGAGCTCCTTCAGGGACTCCCTCATGTTTACGACTACGCAAAAACCACTATGTAAGATTGTGTTAGTTCGTTCTGTACATGACTACACAGGACTATTTCATGGGAATGTGTTAGCTCGTTTTGTTTATGGACCTCCCAAACCATTTTGATATGCTTATGTATTGACAAGTTTATTGAATACATGATTTGGGTTGATTATAAAGTGTTTGATAAATTAAGAATTTGGAAATGTTTGTTTCATGACGCATTCTGAATTTTACAATGGTTTTGCTTATTACCGGTTATAAAATTGTTAGCCATGAGCTTTAAGCTCACCCTTATTCCATCCTACCTTTAGGTGATGAGCAAGAGATCAAGTGATCAAGCATAAAGGCATTACTCCGGATTATGCTTATTTTGTATTTTAAGTTGGTTTCTGTAAAACAAGGCTTTAGTTGCATTTTGAGAAATTCTACTTTGTGTAAATTACGTATTTTTGGACTATGACATATTGTGGCTTGAAATGCCCATTAAAGCTTTGTAAAATTTTTATCTTTTGATGATAATGAAATATGATTGTGTTTTTGCTCATGACTCTCAAAGTTTGTAGATTGCATTTTCAAGCATTCATAAGGGTAAAATTTTATGTTCTATCTTCTAGGGCAAATCTGTATTGATTTAGGCTAAATTAGATAGAGATGTCTTCTTAGAAGTTATATATATTTTTCTTAGCTTTCCAATGATATAAATTTTGGAATTTTTGGAATTTGGACGCAAAATATATGGTTGTCGGACAAAGCGAGGCACCAGACGAAGCATCAGATGAAGCACCAGATGAAGCACTAGACGAAGCATAGGTACCTTATGAAGCACTAGACGAATCACTAGATGAAGCATCAAACGAAGCATAGGTACTAGATGAAGCATCAAACGAAGCATAGGTACTAGATGAAGCACCAGACGAATCACCACATGAAGCGTCAGACAAAATGAGGCACCAGATGAAGCATCAAATGACACACCAGACAAATCACTAGATGAAGCGCCAGACGAAGCATTTTTGACCCTTTATATGCTAAAATTTTTATTCAAGGTCTCCATGAAAGTTGTAGATCTCGAAGACATTTTTTTAACCATCCTAAAATTACCACAATATAATATCTCTAGTGGAATTTATGCTAATTGTCCCAAGATAGGTACAATATGATTGAGGACATAATCATGGTTGACTCTTTTGGGCATAACTTCATCGTCCGACCTCCAAATGAAGTGATTTTTGAACTAATAGTTTCCTAACCCATTTTTATATCCTTAAAAAAATTTTGTAGCTTTTTTGTTGATTAGAAAAGGACTAATGGAAAGAAAGTGAGGGAATCGATTGGAGGAGCATAACTTAGTTATGAGCATACTTTAGCTTTTAAGCATATCTTGATCTGTATAATAGGAAACCTTTGGAATGCTATAGGAATGATGATGAACCGATGATGGCTAATGAGAGTTCATGGAAATAACCCTATAGGGTAATACACAAGCTCAAGTTTTATGGCATTTTGGATAGTTGGACTCCGAAAACTGGGTCCAGCATCTTATGGTATCAGAGTGACTAGGTTTAGGTACAGGATGGGGACTAGGTCTAGGAATATCCTAGGCTTTGAATGAGTAGTTTTTAAAATATGAAATGAATATACATTGTCTAGGAATATCCTAGGCTTTGAATGAGTAGTTTTTAAAATATGAAATGAATATGCATTGTTTTTAAATGAAACTTATGCATTGTTTTACATGATTTGAAACTTTTTTTGAAGCATGAAATAAAAGTTTTTTAAAAAAATTTCAATTGAAGGAGTGAATATGCCACCTCAAAAAAAAACTCGAGGAGCTCTGACTCGATCTGGCTCTCACCGAGGAAGTACAGATGAATCGTATGTCCCGTAAGATGCATGGACATACTCTGCTCTTGATTCTGAGGCACCTAGTGTGCAGTATGAAATGCCACCGCCTCCTCCTCCTATGCCTAATATAGATCTGCGGTTCTTTCAAGCCTTTGCTCAGGCTTTCACATATGCCATGGGCCAAGGTTCACAAGTTCCGATGCTAGCTCCAATGGAGAGGAGTGGGCAGTATGATAAGCTCTGCAAATATGGGGCTGTAGATTTTAATGGTGCTACGAATCTGAAAGAGGCTGAAGTATGGTTGAAGAGGACTGAGAGAGTCCTGCTTCAGATGAAGTGCTCTGATAAAGAGAAATTAGTTTATGCAGTGAGCTTGCTGCGAGGGGATGCACTGTATTAGTCGAAATTAGTGCCCCACAGTCAGGTTATGCCTCCGGTGTTATCATGGAGAGATTTTGTGGAAGTGTTCAGGAAGAAGTACCTCTTTAAGGTTTATGTACAAGAGAAGGCTAGAGAATTTCTGAATCTCACACAGAAGGACATGAGTGTGAGGGAGTATGAGCTGAAGTTCACTCATCTTTCCCGATATGCGACCAACATTGTGGCAAATGAAGAGGAAAAATGTCGTAAGTTTGAGGGAGGACTTCATTTGGGGATTAAGGAGAAGGTGTTGATCCATAACTTCTATGACTAGCAGTAGTTGGTAGACGCTGCACTTCAGGCCGAGAAACTGGAGAATATCAAGTATGAAGTGAATAAGAAGAGGAAGAATCGGGAGCAGTCTTCCAAGAAGGGAATGAGTGCTCCAATCCCTAAGAGGAGTACAAGGAGTTTCCACACTCAGAGTGAGGTGGGGAGTAGCGCCTCTATTAAGAACAAGAAATCAAGGGCAGCTTCGGCACAAACCTCAACTGTGGGAGGCAATAGCAGGGTGGAGAGGAGCAGGTACACGAACCCTTAATGTGAGCATTGTGGGAAGTTTCACAAAGGAGAGTGCTTCAAGTTTCTTGGAGCATGTTTTCCATGTGGGGAGAAGGGACACATGATCAAGGAATTTCCCCAGATGACATGGCAAGAGGGGTCGCAGTTGCAAATTCTAAGGAGAGCAGAAACATTAGGAACCAGGCTAGTCATTGAGGTGGGCAGTTCTGGGGCTGCAAGGAAGGCTATCCCTCCAGGAAGGCCAAAAGGTCAAGCATAGGCTAAGGTATTTTCCATGACAAGAGAGGAGGCCACTGCCGCACCTGATGTTGTCACGAGTATGGCTCAGTTATTTAATTATGAGGTATATGTCTTAATTGATTCTGGCTCTACGCATTCATTTGTTTCGGCAAGCATGACATTATATAGTGTGAATTTGGTGCCATTGAAAGCTCCATTGATTGTTAGCACTCTTTTAGGGAGGAAGGTGATAATAAGTCCAGTGTATAGAGATTGTGAACTGGTTATCGAGGGTGCTAGACTGGTAGTAGACTTATTGCTGCTAAAGATAAAGGGTTTAGCTATTATACTGGGTATGGATGCTTTGGAGAAATATTGTGCAAAGTTAGACTGTAGTCTTAAAGAGGTAAAGTTTGACTTTGGCATTGGAGAGAAGGTGACTTTTAGAGGAGATAGAAGAATGTCATCACCTAGAATGATTTCAACTTTGTTAGCTGACGGGATGATGAAAAAGGAGTGTGAAGCCTTCTTGGCATATGTCGTGGATACTGATGTGAATGAAAAGAAGTTAGAAGATTTTCTGATTGTGAGCCAGTTTCCCGATGTGTTTTTAGAAGACTTACCTGGTTTGCCACCGGTAAGGGAAATTGAGTTTGCTATCAAATTGATTCCCGATACCACATCCATTTCTATACCACCATATAGAATGGCTCTAGCTAAATTGAAGGAACTCAAGGAATAGTTGGAAGAGCTGTTAAAGAAGGGGTATATAAGGCCAAGTTCGTCGCCATGGGGAGCACTTGTTTTATTTGTTAAGAAGAAGGATGAGACATGGCGTATGTGTATTGATTATTGAAGACTCAACAAGGTGACCATTAAGAACAAGTATCCTCTGTCACGAATTGATGATCTGTTTGACCAGCTGCAAGGAGCAAAGGTCTTCTCCAAAATTGACATTAGGACAGGCTATCATCAGCTTAGAATCAAAGAGTCTGATGTGAACAAGACAGCTTTTAAGGGCATTATGAGTTCCTAGTCATGCCATTTGGATTGAATAATGATCTGGCTGCATTTATAGATCTTATGAATATGGTCTTTAAGGAGTATCTGGATTAGTTTGTCATAGTGTTTATCGATGACATTCTGGTTTATTCCAAGAATGAAGAAAAACATTAAAAACATCTCTGGACAATGTTTCAAACATTGGCGGAGAGGAAACTTTATGCCAAATTAAGTAAATGTGAATTTTGGCTTCACGATGTGATCTTTCTTAGGCATGTGATCTCTAAGGATGGAGTACATGTTGATCCGAGGAAAATTGAAGCAGTGGTGAAGTGGTATGCCCCAAAGACAGTTGTAGAAGTCAGGAGCTTTCTAGGTTTGGTAGGATATTATAGGAGGTTTGTTGAAGGATTCTCCATGATAGCTTCTCTAATGACCAAGTTATTATGGAAAAATCATAGGTTTATCTGGAGTGATGAATGTCAGAAAAGATTTGAGGAGCTTAAGCGCAGATTGACAAGTGCTCCAATTCTGACCTTGCCTATAGGAGACGATAAACAATTTATAGTGATGCTTCAAGGAAGGGTTTAGGTTATGTGTTGGTGCAGGGAGACAAAGTAATAGCTTATGGATCGCGGCAATTGAAGCTGTATGAGTTGAATTATCCGACCCATGATCTGGAATTAGCAGCAGTAATTTTTGCCCTGAAGATTTGGAGACATTATTTGTATGGAGTTCAAACGAGGATTTTTATAGATCATAAAAGTCTCAAGTACTTATTGAGCCAGAAAGAGTTAAATTTGAGACAGAGAAGGTGGTTAGAGTTGCTTAAGGATTATGACTTGTTGATTGAATACCACCCAGGAAAGGCGAATGTGGTGGCAGATGCCTTGAGTAGGAAATCCTCCATAGCCTATGCTCAGACAGTTTATTTGCCGTTATTGACAGAGATGGCTAAGCTGAAGATAAGTTTGACACAGGAGGAGCCTGATTTCATTATGTAAAATTTCAGAGTGAGACCGATACGCAGGGAGAAAGTTAAGGAGTTGCAAGCACAGGATGCATAATTGAACAAACTCTAAGAAGAAATTCAGAATGGTAAGAAATCTAAAGTGGTAGTGAGGGATGATGGACTTATGGTTGTAGGCAACCGACTCTGTATTCCAAATGTCCAGGAGGTAAAGGATGAGATACTCAACGAGGCACATAATTTGCCTTATGCTATGCACCCAGGTAGCACCAGAATATACAAAGATTTGAAAGTAAATTTCTGGTGGAAAGGCATGAAGAGGGATGTAGTAGAATATGCAAGTAAGGTTCTAGTGTGTCAGCAAGTCAAATCTAAACACCAGGCACCTTTAGGAAAGTTAAGGCCATTGTCCATTCCTGAGTGGAAGTGGCAAAGGGTGACTATGGATTTTCTAATAGGTGCCCAAGACCAGTTGGAAGCATGATGCTACATGGGTTATTGTTGATCGTTTGAGGAAGTCAGTCCATTTTCTGGAAATTAAACAGACTGATTCCCTACATGTACTAGCAAAGAGGTATATTGATGAGATAGTGAGACTGTATAGGATTCCAGATTCTATAATTTCTGACAGAGATCCTCGATTTACTTCGAGATTCTGGGGAAGCTTACAGGAGGCTCTACGAACCAAGTTAAATTTTAGCACCTCTTTTCACCCCCAGACAGACGGTCAATTTGAGAGGACCATTCGGACCCTTAAGGGGATGCTCAGGGCATGTGTGATGGATTTCAAAGGAGCTTTGGATGAGCATTTGCCATTGGTCGAATTTGCTTACAATAATTCGTACCATTTGAGCATTTAAATGGCTCTTTATGAAGCACTATATGGGAGGAGATGTAGAACTCCTATATGCTAGGATGAAAAAGGAGAAAGGAGATTAGTGGGACCAAAGTTACTTCAAATGACAGTTGATAAGGTCAATTTAATTAAGCAGAGGCATAAAGCAGCACAAGATAGAATAAAAAGCTATACTAATGCACACCGAAAGGAAACGGAGTATGAAGCGGGTGAGAAAGTTTTCCTTAAGACATCTCCTTAGAAAGGAGTCATGAGGTTTGGCAAGAAGGGTAAGTTGAGTCCAAGATATGTAGGTCCTTACGAGATTCTTGAGATAATTTGACCGCTAGCCTATAGATCGGCACTGTCACCGAAATTATCACAGATACATGATGTCTTACATGTTTCCATGTTGGGGAGGTATAGATCGGATCCCTCTTACATCATTCAGACCATTGAGGTCCAGTTGAGAGATGATCTGACTTCTGAGGAGACTCTAGCGGAGATTTTGGATACTAAGGAAAAGGTCCTCAGGAACAAGACATTTTAGCTAGTCAAAGTCCTACGGAGAAACCATTCTGTGGAAGAGGCCACGTGGGAGCCATTGGAAGCCATGAAGGATAAGTATCCACACCTTTTTGATGACTCAGGTAAGAATTTTGAGGACAAAATTTTTTTAAGAGGGGAGGAAATGTAGGCCCTGAATTTTTTAATTATTTAAGCGTGATTTGAATGAATTATGAGGTTTGGATAAAGTGTGTCTTATGTCTTAAATGAACAAAAAACGTGATTTGAAGATGATGAAGAAGAAAAAAAAACATGAAAGAGAAGAGAAGTGAGAGAGTTTCGGCCATTAGAGAGAAAAGGAAGAAGCAAGTTAGGGTTTCATCTTTTCTTAGTTTTAAAGAGTGATTTTGAAGCTGTTCAAGAAGGGAAAAAGAAAGAGGAAGATTAGAACTTCCATTTGAGCCAAGATACTTAATAATTGGTGAAGATTCAAGGAAATCAAGATGAGAGGTAAGAGAAGCAAGAAAAGAGGCATCTTTGAGCAACTGTTCAGCAAGGAACTCAAGGTGGGTTATATTTTTATAATTGACTAATAAGCCATTAATGTTTCTTCCAAATCAAGAAAGTAAAAATTTTCAATTGTATTATAAAAGTGCATTTATTGCTCTTTGAATGTTTTGAGAAAGTGCTACGTGTTTTGGTATGTGAATATTGTGTAGATGATTTCAGAAAAGAATATGAAAATGAATTTTTTTTTGAAATAAATAAATTACTATATTTGTGAAATCACTTTTCGAAAAGAGTGCCATTTTGGGCAATAAGTTTACAAGTTATGAAATATATGTCATGTGGGTTTGGTCTAGTCCATTCTGTATGTCAAGTGCACTTTGACTAAAGGCTTCTCCCACCCGCCAGCAAGTGGCATGGAGCTCCTTCAGGGACTCCCTCATATTTCCAACTACGCAAAAACCACTATATGGGATTGTTTTAGTTCGTTCTGTTCACGACTACATAAGACCATTTCATGGGAATGTGTTAGCTCGTTCTATTTATGGACCTCCCAAACCATTTTGACGTGCTTATGTGTTGACAAGTTTATTGAATACATGATTTGGGTTGCTTATAAAGTGTTTGATAAATTAAAAATTCGGAAATATGTGCTTCATAATGCATTGTGAATTTTACAATGGTTTTGCTTATTACCGGTTATAAAATTGTTACCCACGAGCTTTAAGCTCACCCCCATTCTGTCCCACCTTCAGGTGATGAGCAAGAGATCAAGTGATCGAGCATAAGGGCATTACTCCGGATTATGCTTATTTTGTATTTTAAGTTGGTTTTTGTAAAACAAGGCTTTAGTTGCATTTTGAGAAATTCTACTTTGTGTAAATTACGTATTTTTTGAATATGACGTATTGTGGCTTGAAATGCCCATTAAAGATTTGTAAAACTTTTATCTTTTGATAATAATGAAATATGATTATTTTTTTGCTCATGACTCTCAAAGTTTGTAGATTGCATTTTCAAGCACTCATAAGGGTAAAATTTTGTGTTCTATCTTCTAGGGCAAATCAGTATTGATTCATCCTAAATTAGACAGAGTTGTCTTCTTAGAATTGTAGATCATTTTCTTAGCTTTCCAACGATTTAAAGTTTGGAATTTTTGGACTCTGGACGCAAAAGATATGGTTGTCAGATGAAACGAGGCACTAGATGAAGCACCAAACGAAGCATCAGACGAAGCACTAGATGAAGCGTCAAACGAAGCATAGGTACCAGACGAAGCACCAGACGAAGCACTAGATGAAGCGTCAAATGAAGCATAGGTACCAGATGAATCACTAGATGAAGCGAGGCATCAAATGAAGCGAGGCACTTAATGAAGCATCAGACGAAGCACCAAACAAATCATTAGACGAAGCACTAAACGAAGCATTTTTGACCCTTTATATGGCAAAATTTTTCTTCAAGATCTGCATGAAAGTTGTATATCTCAAAGCACTTTTTGAAATCATCATAAAATGACCATAATCTGATATCTCTAGTGGAAGTTATGCTAATTGTCCCAAGATAGCTACAATATGATTGAGGACATAATCATGGTTGACTCTTTTAGGCATAACTTCATCGTCCGACCTCCAAATGAAGTGATTTTTGAACCAATAGTTTCCTAACCCATTTTTATATACCTAAAAAAATTTGTAGCCTTTGGTGTTGATTAGAAAAGGACTAATGGAAAGAAAGTGAAGGAATCAATTGGAGGAGCATGACTTAGTTATAAGCATACTTTAACTTTTAAGCATATCTTGATCTATATAATAGGAAACCTTTCGGATGTTATCGGAATGAAGATGAATCGATGATGGATAATGAGAGTTCATGGAAATAACCCTATAGGGTAATACACAAGCTCAAGTTTTATAGCATTTCAGACAGTTGGGCTCCGGAAACGGGGTCCAGCATCTTATGGTATCAGAGTGACTAGGTTTAGCTCCAGGATGGGGACTAGGTCTAGGAATATCCTAGGCTTCGAATGATTAGTTTTTAAAATATGAAATGAACATGCATTGTTTTTAAATGAACCTCATGCATTGTTTTGTATTGTTTTACATGATTTGAAACTGTTTTTTTGAAGCATGAACTAAAAGTTTTTTTAAAATGTTTTCAATTGAAAGAGTGAATATGTCGCCTCGAAAAAGAACTCGAGGAGCTCTGACTCGATCTGGCTCTCACCAAGGTAGTACGGATGAATCGTATGTCCCGTAAGATGCAGGACATACTCTGCTCTTGATTCTGAAGCACCTAGTGTGCAGTAGCAAATGCCACCGCCTCCTCCTTGTATGCTTAATATGGATCTGCGGTTCTTTCAATCATTTGCTCAGGCTTTCACATATACCATGGGACAAGGGTCACAAGTTCTAATGCCAACTCCGGTGGAGAGGAGTAGGCATTAGAAAAGCTCCGCAAGTGTAGAGCTATAGATTTTAATGGTACTATAAATGCGGAAGAGGCTGAAGCATGGTTGAAGAGTACTGAGAGAGCCCTGCTTCAGATGAAGTGCTCTGATGAAGAGAAATTGGATTATGTAGTGAGCTTGTTGCAAGGGGACGCAATGCATTGGTGGGAATCAGTGACCCATAATCAGGTTATGCCTCTGGTGTTATCATGGAAAGATTTTGTGGAAGTGTTCAGGAAGAAGTACCTCTCCAGGGTTTATGTACAAGAGAAGGCCAGAGCGTTTCTGAATCTCACACAGAGGGACATGAGTGTGAGGGAGTATGAGCTGAAGTTCACTCAGCTTTCCCGATATGCAACAAACATCGTTGCGAATGAAGAGGACAAATGCCATAAGTTTGAGGGAGGACTTCATTTGGGGATCAAGGAGAAGGTGCTGATCCATAACTTCTATGACTAACAGTAGTTGGTAGACGTTGTACCTCAGGCCGAGAAACTGAAGAATATCAAGTATGAAGTGAATAAGAAGAGGAAGAATCAGAAGTAGTCTTCCAAGAAGGGAATGAGTGCTCCAATCCCTGAGAGGAGTACAAGGAGTGAGCACACTCAGAGTGAGGTGGGGAGTAGCACCTCTACTAAGAACAAGAAATCAATGGCAGCTTCGGCGCAAACCTCAACTGTGGGAGGCAATAGTAGGGTGGAGAGGAGCAGGTACACGAACCCTTAATGTGAGCATTGTGGGAAGTTTCACAAAGGAGAGTGCTTCAAGTT
>JAOQMS010044367.1:0-10438 GCA_027563885.1 Erythroxylum longipes | reverse complement strand
TGAATTGAGTGAACCATCGATGATGGTTACCTCATTGAGTTCGCAAAACTCACCCAAAATTTGCAAATATTTTTCAGGCTTGAAGAGTACCCTGTTAGACAAACGAGAGTATACCTAAGTCATTCAAGTAAAAGTTAGAGGTTGGGATCAGTTGGCGTCAGCGTAATTATTTTTAATATTATTATTTTTGTATGAAAAAAATGTATTCTGATATTTTTGTTTCATGTTTATTGATTAATCTATTTTTGTAATAACTTTCCAAATTGGAAAGGGCTATAAATGAAATTGATTGTTGTGCAATTATTATATACGTGATAAAAAAATTTTTGATCGAAACGAGCCTGAATTGATTATTGATTTTTTGAAAAGCGTGCAATACTTTTTGAAAAAAGAAAAGAAATTTATAAAAAGGAGAAGAAGATTTTTGTAATAAGATTTGACTGACTGAGTGCTCTAGCATGCCACCTGAGCGGGGCAAGTTCTCGGACATCACACAGGATGTCAGGTACGGGTCCTAAGAGAATGGGGTGTTAAAGAGTAAACCTACTAAATTTTAGTTTCAATTGCAGAATCAACCATACCAATTGAATTATGATATTATGTGTTAAATTGGTGGATTCACGGAATTGAACATAGTTGATCAACATGATAATTTTCGTGCCAAGAGGTATTGGAACCAATTAATTGGGTTGGAAGACTTTAATGTCAGGAATGCGCATAACAATGTTATTCGTAGTCCTGAAAATTTGTTACTCCACAAATTTATATGCCAAACTATTTTTGATAAATCCGAGAGTAAAAAGTGTTCGGTGAAAGAATTATTTATTTTGTGGTGCATGGATTATCTAGTTATTGCAATTGCTGACCATTATGGTGTAAATGTTAAGGAACTAACTATTATTATGCCTGAGTTTCTTAATCATCATCATCTAAAGAGAAATAAGATCTTAAAGGTCTAACATATGGAACTTTGAGATGTCAGCTCTAAAACACACATGAAGCACAGGATAGGGTAGGCTAAACTGAGGATAAAGAAGCAAAAGGACGGGAAAAGGTGCCTAATGTGGTTTCAAACAAGAACAAACTATTGAAGGTGATGGCACAAGAATAGTGACGACAATTCCACGACATTAAGAGGATCTATAAATGCTTCATTGCTTAAGACGTTCAGATCCTATCTCTACCATCACCACCTCAATCATCATAATGAGTTTCATGCTCTAACTCTTCTTCTTTTGTTTTTGTTTTTCTTGTCAATTTTTAGTTTCCTTTATGTTTTGTTTTTTCTCCTGAAATTGAGGACCATGTGTTGTCCAAGCGTAGGGAGGTTTACATTATTATTGTCATCATAAATGTGGATTTTGCATATCATATTATTAGTTTTCTGTAGGTATAGCATAAGTGTGAATTGTGCGAATATGTCGATGGCTATAACTTGGTGAATGTAGTTTAGATTTGACCACAGTCATTGAAGTTGTAAAGACATATTAGCTTGTAAAATTTGTGTTCTAAGTATCTTTGGTTAAATATGCATGTTAATTAGGATATGATTTTAGTTCGTTCAACTTAGGAATTTTGTTATAGACATTTATAATTCTAATTCAATTGAATAAGTAGCATTATTAATCTTTCATAAGGACAATTAGCTAAAAGTGAATGAGGTAGATTATGTGAAATGGAAAAAACCAAAAAGAAAGTCTCTTAAGTAAATAACTGTTCTGCTGACCTTCGGGTTATGAATAGAGCTAGTAGCTAGCTGAGAATGTGATAAAGCTGAGTAACTAAGGACATTCATAACAAAATGTTTTGTCTTTCTGTCAAAAGGCTAGAATGACATTCCAAACAATGTAATTAATAAAACATGACCTAGTTAAGTAACCTAGGGACATCCACGACAAAAGGTTTGCCTTCACGTTAAAAGATTAGGTCAAAGTTAAAGAAAATTGAAAAAATGGTATTTTGGTAAATAAATCCTACCAATATTTAAAAATGGTAAGAATTATATAGTTGCAGTTTTGACTGACTACTAATTATCAATATATGTGTACAAGTGCTTTAGGTGAATGAATAGGATGTTATTGTCTTGATTAGTATATATATTTAATCCAAAGTGCTTATCCATAAATTGCATAAGTTAATATGTCAGAACAACTTGAATGATTATTGTTTAAGGTTAACTTGGTTTTGTGAGGTTAGATGTCATTGTATCATTAATGCATGTGCATAAATGTAAGTGTTATTTTTTGGTGTGTTTGAGTTTGTATTTATTTCTATTTTTACTTAAGGACAAGCAAAAGTTTAAGTGGGGGAATGTTGATAGTTGTAGTTTATCTTATATTTTGGTAGTGTTTGAGTGTATTTATAGGTGTTGATTAGATGATTATTGCATGTTTATGTTTATAATTATGTTAATGTGATTTTTTTAATGTTTTAAGTTCTATGTGGTTTAGGGCATGATATTGGACCTTAATCTTATGTTCTTGAGGTGTTTTCATATTGAATAAACCCATATAAATGAAGATTGAAGGAAGCTGGAGCATGCTTGGGTAAAATGACAGGGTAATGATTATGTATGGAGCATCACAGTCATGACAGAAGACTCCTCCCTAATGTCGCGATCATGTATGAAGTGTCACAATCATGACATAAGGGTTTGATCCTGGGTCACAATCGTGCATGGACTGTCACGATCGTGACAGAAGGTTTTTATGTTGTGTTATGATCGTGACACCCCTTATCATAATTTGACAAACACTTGCCAGACAAGGAGTTTTCCATTTGTTTTGATGTTTAGAGGGCATTTTTGGGACAATGTGACCTAGATAAGCCCTAAACTTAAACCTAAGTCACTCATTTACTATAAATGAACATAAATGAATATTAAGAGACCCAAAAACATTAGCTACCATCTTACCAAATTAAGTAAAAAGCAAGGAAGATCAAGGAGGGAGCAAGAAGATTAGCAATTATCTAGTAAACTCCAGGCCAATCCAACTCAAGTTTTTCTTCTCATTTTTTAATTTTCTTTAGGTTTGATGTATGAACTAGTATTAAGGATATTATACACGATGATGTCTTAATTTTATATTAGGATTTATTCTTGACTTATTTTTTTACTTGAACACTTTTGATTTCAATACAACATTTTTTGTTGTTGTAATATTTGTGTTTAGTTATACTTTGAATATAAATTAAGAGAGTAAGTTGAAAGTAATATGATTATATCAAATTGATAATCATACAAAGAGAAATATAGTGTGAGAACTCGATTATCCAATAGATAGCTTAAGAATTAGTTGAAAATGTTAAGCTATTTTTGGATAATCGAGAGATTGCAAATCTTGAATTTTGTTATCAATTAAGGATAATAAGTTGGGGTTAAATGATTAGGTTTTGAGAGAGAATAATCAAAACATTCAAAAATCTAGGATTGACATTAAATTGAATCAAAAGTGGTTAATTCTTGATCATTCTTGTTTTATTATGGCAGCTTATTTTATTTAATGGTTAAGTGCTCAATTTTGTTTGATTGCTTTAATTTCTGAGTATCTCTTTTCATTCAAATCATTTTTCATAACCTTAGACAAAGTTAGTTTCATTTTGTTTTAGCTAATTTCTTATGGAATCAATACCTCAATTACTACAAGTTTAAAATTCATATACTTGCGAATATTTAAGGTTTTATATTAAGCAAAACTTGCTCAATAAGTTTTGACACCGTTATCGGGGAGTTAGTTTAGGACTAGTTGAATTCCTTTGTTCTAAGGAATTTCTCTTTCACCTTTCTTATGTCCGTGCGACTGCATGAACACAAGAGTTACTCAAATTTCAAGCAAGATTTTAGAAACTCTAGCACTTAATATCACGCGACTAAAACGAACAATTCAAAGAGCGAGAAACTAAAAAGAGACCAAAAAAACTATGGAAGAAGAATTCAATCAAGGAGACCAGTAACAAAACGTTACAGATTTCATGAGGCCAGGGTTCAACGCTACACATCAAGGTGGTGATATTTGTGTATATTAATACTTTGATAATAAATCGAGAGAGTGAGTCGTAAGTAATCAGGTTAGGTTAGGCAACAAGAGTTAACAACTTAATAAGTCACATAAATATCAAATTGATAATCATACAAAGAGAGATCGTGTGTGAAAACTCAATTATTCAATAGATCACTTAAGAACTAGTTGAAAACATAAGACAATTTTTATGAATCGAGAGATTGTAAAATCTAGAATTTCATAATCAATTAAGGTTAGTTAGTTAGGGCTTGATAGAGTAGTCAAATCCTTATAAAATCTAGAATTGACATCTAATTGAATCAATAGTGGTTAAAGGAGCAAAAAAATGAAAGAATTAATCTTAAGTTTCATCCTTGATTATCCTTGCATAATTGTGGTAGCTTAATTGTTATTTAGGTATTTGTTTGATTTATTTGACTGCTTAACTTATGTTATTTATTTTCATTAAAATCATATTTTAATACCTTATACAATGTTACATTCACTTAGGTTTAACTAGTTCCTCGTGGGATCGACACCTTTGATATTACAAGTAAGCGATCTGTGTACTTACAGATCTTGAGGGTTTTATTATAGGCCAAACATGCTCAACACAAAGCTAAACTAATTCCATTAAAATCAAACAATGCACACATTATACACAAAATATTACACTATGTCATCCTAATTAAAAAAACTATACAATTGTAAAATTCACACATAATTGATATAAATGCAAAATTCAAACACATGATATGCAATTACGTATACATCCCCAGAATTGAATGATATATTGTCCTTAATGTGGAAAACAAAACAATATAAATAAAGATAAATAACAACAAAGAAAATTTTATAATAAGAATAGTTACAGTGTTTCAGCAGTAACGATGTTGGCGATGATGGAATTCGGAGACACTCTATGTCATAAATTTCCAGCAATTCACTCCCTACAAAATAAACATAAAAATAAACATAAAAAAGTATCAATAAAATCAAATAAAAATAAACTAATTCTTGGTTGCCTCCTAAGTAGCACTTGATTAACATCATTATTTTGATGTACTCTTCACATTTATGCTCAACCTGGGTCTATTATAAGTGGCTTGCGTTCACTCGTATTGCCCAATTTCATTTTGTAGCCTATAAATAAGGTACATATTGTAAGATAATAAAAAGGACATAATTAATCAAATTAAGAAAACCAAGTAAGTTTAGTAATGCCTTTTTCCATTAAAAAATGTCAATAAAGTAGGGAATGATGAAACTCCCTGAATCTTTAGTTGAATCTATTAGTTTATCCTGTAAGAATATGAATTGCTCTTGTCCTTCCTCAGTCACCCGTATCTCCTCTTCTTCTTCTACTTTATGAATATAGAATTCCTTATATACTTTAATTTCTATGTCTTGTGTCATTTATTCTTTGTTCTCTTATTCTTCCTTTAAAGGTTCGATTACATCAATTCTTATGAATGAGCTATCCTCCTTTAGTTTTTTTAATACCTTATTCATATTGAATTCCACTTGTTCATCACCAATCTGAAGGATAAGGTTGCCTTTGTCCATATTTACCAAATCTCTCCCAGTGTTCAAATATGATACATTAAGAATTAGTGGATAATTTCGATCCTCTGCAAAGTCTAACACAATGAAATCCATAGGAATGATAAACTTGTCCACTTTTTTAGGCACATCATCCACCACGCCAAATGGTTTCTTGATTGATTGATTTGCTAAATGAATAAGCATAGAAGTTAGCTTCACATCGCCTAGCCCCAATTTTCTAAAAATAGATAAAGGCAAAACATTAAAATTGGCGCCTAAGTCACATAAATGTTTAGAACATTCTAAATTACAAACTAGACAAGGTATAGTAACACTCCTTGAAGTTATCAACTGTGAGGGCATGTGGTTGGTAATTAAGGAGCTGTAACTTTTTTTCATGGCAGCTGTTTGATTATCATCCCACTCCTAAGTGTGATAGCTTTAAATTGCTCTGTTGTATTTGTTTTAATATTACTCAGAAGGTTTCGCACCCTTTTTGTGTAGAATGTATTAGCTAACTGGTCCACTTGAACCTCTACATTTTGAATAAAAGAGGTATAAGTTTTCACTACTTTTTGAAATTTCCCTTTCGTACTTATAAATTTGTCTATTAACTCATCTAATTTTGAATCCCATAAAATGGACTCATCTTGCTGAAATCCTAGTAGGCCTTGATTTCCAATTTGAGTCCTTACATTGTTAGACAAAAAGAAATTTGGGTTTTTTGCCACCTAGTGTTATATGTGTTTGAATAAAGATTTTTTATGAAATGGAATTGTTGCACATTGTTGTTTTCAACTAGGAAACAATTAGTTATGATATGGTTCTCTTGTTTGCATAGCTCACATCTATGCTAAATTGCTTTGAATAAAGAGAAAGAAGTGTTTACTAGGCTATTTAATTACTTGGTGAGGTTATCGATTTTAGCCTATAATGTTATCACTTAATCTCCACCAATCATTCATTTTAGATCCTAGAAGGTTGACCGTTTTCTGTAACACCCCTATACAAAACCTACAGCCACCCACATAATAACAACCAATTCCCTGCTTATACATTTATGGCATACATTTCTATTTAATGTTATATATATATACACATTATAAAATTTCACATCATTTAACCTTATCATTTAAAAGTAGTATTACATCTTTATATTTGCATGATAACCCAAAAGAAAACATACAATTTCCTTTACTCTTTTACATGTACAATCATCTTAAACCAAAAAACATTCCAAAGATACTTTTACTCTTAACTGTTGGCCTTAGTCCTTACAGATGTTCCATGTACCTCACTCCTATGACCTAGACCTACATGGATTAACACCTATGCTAAGCTTGAAAGCTTAGTGGGGAAAACACTTAGTTTGGATGACCACTCACAATAGTCATTCGCCAAGCACACACATTTAGAAATATCACAACTCACATACCATAAATTCACATTTATGAACCAAACATTGATATTCAACGCTCATGTAAACAATGATGGCACACTTAAGCAAAGTACATAATATAAATATGCTTCAATATGTTATTCATACACCTTAAATTCACATTTATAATTCAAACATTGATACTCAACGCTCATTAATACAAATTATTAATACAATTGCAAATCATTACAATTCATTATTACAATTAATACAAATGTGCATCAATACCAATTATTCATGTTGTTGTGTTGTGTTTCTTATTTATGACTATTAAATTTCCTTTCTATGTTAACCCTGTACATTTTCTATGGGTGTGGATAACGGGTGTTATGGTTATCCGAAGATATCAAACTATGTATACTCAAAGGTATCAAACTATGGATACTTGAAGGTATCAAACTATGGATGTCAAACTATAGCAGTCACATTGTAGCACTATAAATATGCCTATCTATCCATAACCAAAATAATAGAGCAAGAACTATAACATTTCCCTTAACCATTTGCAAACTTCACAATTCATATATTAACAAATCATATGATATACATTTCAAGTAATAAAATATATGTTTGCGTTAATACATGCAAGTCTTGGCTTACCACCATTAGAAGGGTATCAAAATCACATTTGTATAATCATACTATACATATATGGGTAATGAATATGCATATAAATCATTTATATACATATAAATTTTCTTTGGAATGCATTATGCTCAATTTTATATTCCAATGTCTAGTCTCCTAATTTACATGTGGTTAGTCCTATTTCATTTATTTCTAGGTGTTTGAAAATTTTCATACACATTCATGAAGGTTCAGAAAAGATACAGTAAAAATTGAAAACAAAAACAATGCCACGGTCGTAATAGACACTTTCTCTATTCATACCACTACTTGTTCCTTAATATTCATATAGAAAATGTCATAATTGGGTTTCTAGATCTTCTAGACATTTGTCTCTCATTTCTATAGCATTAACAATCAGGCCATTTAGACTCCTAACTCATGAGATATAGACCAAATATCATAAGCTAGTCTAAAACAGGGGCAGCATCAGGTCACCATATTCGATCTCAATTCCAAGGTCATAAAGTCATAAATAAGTCAGAGTCTCCCATAGGTATGTTTATTTTTATGTCTTAATTTTCATACAAAGCTGAAATCACACAATTTAGAGGTCTATAGGCTGAGTTATGACTCAAACAAACCCTAGACAGAATTCCACTACACAATACTCTTTTTTCATATACAGCCAAGTTGATACAAAGTAACACCAAAATGACACCAATAATCATCCCAGAAACCATTCCATATCTAAATTAATTTTTGTATCCACTAAAACATACACACAAAGAGAAATTAGACTAAGTGTAGTCCCAAACCTTAAAATTGGCCAATTATTTCTTCTAATGCCTTTCCTTTCCTTCCTTTTTGGCTTTACTTGACTTACCAACTAGATACACCAAATATACACATCTTAGTCCCACTTCCAACCTTATAATTTTAGTTCTTCAAAAGAAAAATCACAAAATTTTACCTTGATTTTCTCTTAGGATTAGCTTGATTCCTTATGCAAAAATGGTGTGATTAAGGTTATGGAATGTAAAGGAGATGAGAAGAGAAAATTCTGCCCTAAATACACACGTCCCTCTCCCCTCTCTTCTATTCCCCTCACAAATTTTCTAGTCTTAGACATATGTTTCAATTCTATTGGACTATATCTTACAATTTTATTGGACCATGTGTTACAATCCTATTAGACCATGTGTTACAATGTCATTAGACCATGTGTTACAATTCTATTGGACACGCGCATGCTTTAATCCTATCGGTCCCTATGTTAACTTTAAAAAAATTACATATTGGTCCTTCTTCTTCCTTTAATTTCCACTTTGGCCTATGATATTATCAATTAATTTCATTTCCCTATGTCTTAATTTTCTAATGGCATAACTTTCATGTAATTTGGTTAATTATATAGGGAGTTATACTAAAAAACCACAGGTTGTTCGAAAACAAGCAAAACAGCCAGAACTCAACTTCAAACCATAATTCAAAAATCTTAGAGGTATAATCAAATTTTGGTTCCTTCATAAAAGTTTTATAAGTATGTCTCTAGTTTAATCTCCAATTAAAACTATCCAATTTAGAGTTCTAAAAGCCAAGATATTTCCAAATTACAAAAGTCTATTCAATGGAATCTATCCATCCAATAAGGTACACATTCCAAATCAACTAACTTCAATCTTATCATGTAAGAGCAACACAAAAACACATCTAATTTAACCAAAAAAATTCCATTTGCATATGGAATACTTCTTTTATCAATTCCCCTCACATCACTCTCATAAATCCAGGCAAACTGATCAAAAATTCCTATACATATTTCATGTCTAAGTACATATGTCCATGTCAACACGAACAAATTACCCTTTTTCCCATGTCTTTTACATTAAGTACCATTATGTCTCTTAATATACTTAGATGCACTCAATTCGTAATGTTCAGGACATACTATAATACTTCCAAGGTATATGTTGGGGCTTTACATTTTTTACTTTGTTTCGATGTCTAAAGACAACTATTGTTTGCTATCTCTTCCAATAGGTTGTATGTTGCATGCACTGGTGGTTATGTAATTACTTGATAATTAGCATTAAACCCTGGCCTCATTATGTCCATAAGGGTCCTTTGCTCTCTGTGAGATATTTCTTCCACCATTATTGTTTCTATTTCTTCTTAGTGTTTAACTCTTCAGATTCCTTATTCTTGCCTTAAGATGTCTAGATTGATGTGTCTTATACTTTGTGTCCACACTATTTTTTTTAATTTATTGGGATTGGTTACCTCAATCACATAAGAAAGGGTAACAATTCCTTAAATCAAAGGAATTCAAATCATCTAATGATAAAATCCCCCGACAATAACACTAAAAGCTTATTAAGCAAGTTTTATATCTGATAATATGACGTAACACTAGTCAAAATAAACTAGACCTACTAAGTATAGGTCGATCTGCTGGATCGCTTATGGCCCATGTATTCATAATACACAGCGGAATAGGCCATATTATACAACAAAAATATAATCGAAAACACACAACAAGTATGGATTTACCTCTTGACGCGGTTTGGTATTTGTTTTTCAGATTTGTAGACGCTACGATGCGCGAACATCCTCTACCGGTATCCATATGAGGATGAACGATCCAGGCAACGACTAATGTGTGCTGGCACGTTCCAAAACACCTTTTGAACGCCGCATAATTTTTCTCTCCGAAAACAAACGACTGGTGTCTAGGGTTTTTTGTATGTCTTCTAATAAGACATAGGTTCTCTGTTTATAGAGAAACCCTAATCCTTATTCCTATTAGGATAAGTATATTATAATCCTAAACCCATTAGGATTATGAAAGCCCAATAAGTTTCGGCCCATATTATATCTTATATAA
>JAOQMS010044366.1:0-10440 GCA_027563885.1 Erythroxylum longipes | reverse complement strand
AAAGAACACTTGCTTATATCATTCATCAACAACTTTCTACCCATATTCAACTTCATTTGAGTTTCATTTAATCAAACGAATGAAATTTAAAGCATAACTTACTTGTTGAAGCTTCAAAATCTTCAAAATCTCCAAGATCTTCACAAACCCTAGCTTTTCTTTTCTCTTCCTCTCCTTCCACGACACTCTCTTTCTTTCCCTCTTCTCACACAAGACAAAAAATTTTTATTTCTTATAACTTATACTCTTAAAAATCATACAATGTCCCTTTTGTCCTCCAATCTAAGCCTTATGTCTTTTAACCTTAAGTGATCTTCCAATTTTGCCCTTATACATTCTTACTTCTTCAATGCAACTTACACTATGATATACTCTAACTTAATCTTAATTTCTCCATTTAATACTTCTATTTCCATCAATCTAAGCAATAAATCCTCCTAACATTGACATGCCAATTAAACTCCAAATAAAAATGATTTATCTAGCAAGATCATAAAATTTATTCAAATCATTCTTAATAAAATAAGTAAAAAGACCAAAAGGAGTCTTTATTTCCTTTTATTTTCTTTTTCCACATCCTTCCAACTTTTCTTGAAATGAATGATAGTTCGTCTTCATCTTCACTTGAATCTTGATCAGATTCACTGGCATCATCATTCTTGATTTCTACAATCTTTAATGCTTTTGATGACGTGCTTCTATTTTTCTGCATTTTCTGATTCTTTTGAGCAGCCTTCAATGTAATAGATTTGTCCCTTCTGGGTTTATCTTCTACATCAAGTTCTACTTCATGGATTTTCAGTGAACCAAGTAATTCATCTAGCTTTAGCTTACTTAAATCCTTGGCCTCTTATATTGCTGTTACTTTAGATCTCCATCTTTTTGGAAGACTTTTGAGGATCTTTTTGACATGATCTTGACTATCGTAGATTATCCCTAAAGCTTTAAGTCAATTAATGATTGTTTGGAATTGTCCAAACATTTGATCAATAGACTCATCATCTTTCATCTTGAATAGCTCGTACTGATGAACAAGAATACCAATCTTGGATTCTTTCACCTGGTTTGTGCCTTCATGTGTAATGGCTAGTGTCCCACATTTCCTTTGCAGATTCGCATCCATGAACCTTATCATATTCACTTTTACTTAGAGCACAACTTAAAAAGAACTTGGCCTTTGAATTTAATTAAACACTAGCTTTCTGATCAGCTGACCATTAGTCACGAGAGATGCATTTTCCTTCGTAGTCTATTGGAATATATGGACCACTTTCAATGATATCCCAAAGATCAATGTGTGTGGATTCTATAAAGAGCCGCATTCTGTCCTTCCAATAATGATAGTCTTCACCATTGAATGTAAGAGGTCTTGTGACTAAGGCGCCTTTGGCTATAAAAACATGTGATTCAGCCATGGATCTTTTTCCTCACTTTGTAACAGTGTTTCTTGGAAGCTTCACTCTGATACCAACTGAAGTAAATCACTTCTTATTATAGAAATCACGTATAATATGTAAAATACACAAAAGTGGGGTTGAATTGTGTTAAATTGCCTAAGATAGTAATCTTATAAAAAAACTTCTTGATTTTCTTGAAAGATTTAGACGGTTACAAAACAACGCACTTATTTTGTTTGAGTAATGCAACAACAGAAATAGTATCTATTCTTCTAATAACAAGAAATTAAAGAGATAAGGGTTAAAGAATATGACACTGCGATTTATACTGGTTCACCCTTAACCTTTGAGTTACGTCCAGTCCTTAGAGTTTATATGAGATTTCACTATCTCTTGTAACTTTACAAGCATTATTTCTCACTTCCAGAGCCTCTTCAAGTCTCTTTCATAAAGTATTTTTTATCAGCTATCTTAGCCTTTTTAGGCTCTAGCCTTCCCTTTCACTTGAAAAGATATTGTTTGAGTTTTCTAAACTTATGTTACAGGTGATCTTGATCTCTCTTCTTCCTTCTTTTCACTCATGATATTTTTACAGTATACTCACTTGATTATTTTGTGTAGGTAAAGAGTTAAGAAAGTTATTTTTTCTATGACTACAACTGATATTTATAGTCTAATTCTCCAATGATCTTCTTGAGAAAACTGCTTGTAGAATCTTCAGAGATCAGTTATTAGTTAAGTCTTGTAACTAACTCTAACTAACTAACTTACTAACGTTGTAGATTATTCTTCAATTATATCATCTTGATTTGATTTGAATACTTCATCTTATGTCTTCACTTAATCTTATGTCTTCACTTCATCTGATGACTTTGCTTCGTCTTATGACTTTGCTTTGTCTGATGACTTCGCTTAGTCTTATAACTTCGCTTCGTCTGATGACGAAGCTTCGTCTTATAACTTCGCTTCATCTGATGACTTCGCTTCGTCTGATGACTTTGCTTCCCCTTAGTCAACTCTTGAATATCATCTTGATTTGATGATTTGTGCTACTTACATTTATCTGCGCACTTAACAAACTCACCAAAATAGTTCACAAACTTTTATTATTATTATTATTTAACTTTCATCAAAATCAATAGAAGAATTGAAGTCTTCTTGACTTAACACTTAAATGAATTTAGTTGATATTAAATGAGGGGATTAAGTGAGTAAAGAGTATTAGAGGTTGAAAAAAGTTTGGAAGGTGTTGTAATTGCTTATAAAGTGTATTAAGGAAACATACCTAAAAAGTTACCATTGAATATGCATAATACATGATACATTCATGAATGTGCTTATGATTGATTATTTATCTAAATGTGTAAATTTTGTGTATGATTGCATTTTATAGAAGAATACTTTGAGTGACCGCTTTTAGATATTGCTAAGACTTTAAGGCAATAAGCTGAAAGGAGCAATAGTGAGTAACCTAAGATGGTCTCACCTTGATTGTTTGTTAAATTGTGTACTGAATTATTGTGATGTGTATGTACTAAATTCTGGAAATGACAAATTTATCCGTTATTTCTACACCTATGCCCGCCTTCATAACACCTTGGAAATTAATTTACGGGATGTCATTGTCCCTACCCCTTTCACCGTCACTGCTATCTGCGAGCATTACCTTCCTTTAGAGTGAAAATATCCCTAACCACAAGTGAATGGACTAAACGGATTTTAGAGTGAAAATATCCCTAACCACAAGTGAGATAAGAGCAAACACTTTACCTTGAATGAAATCTCTTTTGCTCAATCTCTTGGATTAAACTCTTATAGTGTTTATTTTCTTGGCACTCATTCAGTCTGCTTTGGTTGATCTCTAAGAAAGTGATTTTTGCCAATTTCCTATTATTGTTTTAAGCATGGAAAGAAATTTTATTTTACACTTATGTCTCTTTAATTCTTATAAACTTTGTCTAGGATTACAAAGGTCTAAGTGTGGGGGAATTTGATTGAGCCCAAGTTTATTATCTAAATTGGAAACACTTTCATGGTCTTTACTTTACTTTTTGACTCCTAATTCTTGATTTTGTGCTTAAATTAATCCTTGAGTGTGCACTTTTATTTTATGCAGTTTGATAGTAAAAATTTTCACAATTGGTATTAATTGCATTTCTTAAGTTTTCTAAGAACCATTGATACTGCAAATTGCCATTTTTGATTGTAGGATCCTCAAGGAAAAGGGAGTCAATATGCTGAATTGAAGTCAACTGGAGATTATAGCCTTCGGGAAAAGTTCGCCGTGGCGAGCCCATCTGTCGCCGCGGCAAAAAATGATAAATCCACGCTGAACTTTCGGGAGAAGTTCGCTGCGGCGAAGATTAATTCTTTCGCCATGGAGAAGAACAAATCCTTTCAGGTAAAGTTTGCTGTGGCGAGAGTCATTTTTTTTCGCGGCGAACCTTCAAAAACTCGGACTATATTTGGGAAAATTTCTCACTGTTCGACCAGACCCGCGACCCAACATTTAAAAACATGCCAAATTAGGTTATCCGCAGAGGAGAAGAGACAAATATTCATACTTCATCTCTCACTTTTGGCCATCATCCATCACCCATTTTTCACTTCTCATCGTCGCTCTCTGCTGCTGCCATGGATGCTGTCGGTGAACCTACGGTTGTGAGTGCTCCTGGAGAGATGCTTGGCTAAGCACCATTTCCTCTTGAAGATGTAGCGATGGCTTGAGTTCAATGGGCTTCAAAGGGGAGTAGTTTGTTCATAGCTTTCTACACTGTTATGAACCCCTGAGTTAGGATTTATGCTTTGTAGTTGGATTTTCTTGATTATAGTTTAATCAAGAGTTAAACAATGTATTGTGTTATGGGCTTGTTTATGTAGAACTTGGATGCTCAATATATGAAGTTTCATATATGTCTTTTTGTGATTGTGTTAATTTTCTTTTATCTGCCTAGTTGTGTTTGATATTGAGATTATGCTTAATCCAAATTGACCACTTGTATTAACTTGCCCATTACACACACTAATATGCATTGAGCAAGGTTTTAAGAAATGGAGTTCATTGATTAAAACCCTGGATTTAAAGAGTTCTTTAAGGTTTATCATTTGAAAACTTAGTGAATTTCGCTCCCAAAAGATTTGTTTTGACCCATGATTGCCAAAGCTCGTTTTCAAGAGGATTTTATCACATTTGATCATTGTTTGAGTTTTCACTTTTCATTTCCCAAAAATCCAAAAACACCCTTTTTATACACTTTCCTTTCATTTAGTTCAATTCATTTGGTTTAATCAAAACAATCCAAAACCCCACTCTTAACTAATTTAGTTTGCATTTCATAACAATTAGGCTAGATTAGATCAATTGATCTAGGTTTCCATTAAGTGAGGCGACATGGGGTCGCACTCTATATTGCAACCCTTAGAATTAATTATTTTTTTGATTCGGTTTCCAAGGGAGTGATCCAAAGACTCAACCACACACCGATCAATTGCTGAGACTTCAAGGAAATAAGCTGAAGGAGTAATAGTAAGTAACCTAAGATGGTCTCACCTTGATTGTTTGTTAAATTGTGTTCTAAATTATTATGATGTGTATATACTGAATTCCGGACATAAAATGCCCGAGGCGTTTTGATGCATGAATAGAATATTGTAAGTACTACTTGAATGTGAATGTGATTGACTAGATGATTATCAATTATTATGTTGAATTTTAAACTAAAAGTCCGATGACAAATGTGAATGAGAAAGAGTGTGAATGTGACAAAATACGTATGGTGCATTTCATTATATGAATGCATGAAATATAAAGGCAGTTCTGACCATTGGCCAGTGAAAAAGAGCTTAAAGCTCAGACGTCTGTGATAAGAGTCGATGGCTCAATATGTTTGAAGAGCCCAGTATCCCCAACAAACAAGGGATAGTATGATAGAGCCCAGTATTGACAACAGATATGGGACAATGAAAAAGGCACTCGGTCACAACAACGTAATTAAATGAAGTTGAGTCTCGTAAGCATTGCATATATATATGATATGAATAAATTGAATGATTGCAATGTTCTGAGGACTTTTATCATATGATATGTGTGATTGATTATAGATGATTATAATCTGCATAATTACAATGGAATGATGAATTGTATAGATTCTGAAATGTGTTCTATGTGAACAAAGATTTTCTTGATATTACATGATAAAAATTGAGATGATGTGGATTATGTGATGACATAAATTGTGTGTTGCATGACAAGAGTGAACCGTTGAGGATGGTAACTCAATTAAGTTCACAAAACTCAACCAAATTTCAACGTTGATAATTTTAGGTTCGAGGGAGCGACGACCTAGCTACTAAGACGGCTTAAAAGAGATTTTGTACAGTTGTTGGATAGAGGACATAGCTCAAAATTCGGTCAGCTGAGATTGAAGGATCAGTTTAATTTTTTTAATTCCTCATGCATGTAGCATACTTTGTAGACAGAGTTCTAACTCTGATAGGTTGATATTGTACAAGCATGGATGATGGTTGTAATGCTTCATTGTAAATATGGTTTATGTAATGATATGAGGAAATTTTTTAGATTTAAACATTGTGTTAATTGTGAAGTAGTTATGATGCCATGCTATATAGTGAAAGTGTAATAGTTAGCACACCATTTTTTTGGGTATGTGCATGTGCATCTGAAGGGCATATGGACACGTGTTGGATAGGAGTGGGATGCTACACAAAGACACTCAAAACGTCAAGTTTCGAGGGAGTTTTTGGACCTTTCGGACCTTGAAAAAATCCTAGGGCTGCCTATAACACAAAAGGTATATAAAGAATAAGACAAAGAAGGTGAGGGGGCTTTTGCATCAGCCATTTTGGACAAAAAACCCTAGAGAGAATTGTTGAGAGATTGAGAAAGAGAATAAGGAAGAGAGAAGTGGAGAAGAAGCTGACATCGACGTACTTCCCAAATTTGGAGTTTCCCAAATTTCTAGTTACTTTCCATTTTTATTATTGTATAGAATTGGGAATAGCTGTTTGATGATAGGATTGTGAATGTTGAGATATTCTATACTCACCTTCAGATATTTTATCTTTTGATTTAATAAAATCTAATTGTTTATGTTTATTGGATTTATTCTCATTGATTTTTGTGATTTGATAATTTGGTAATAGACTGAGAGGTGAAAAATAATTAAATTGAGCTAACGAGAGTTAGGTGATTTAATATAACATCCTGTTTCCATATTAAGGGTTAGAACCCTAGATTTCTGTAAATGACAAATAGCAATGAGAGATTAGAAAATTGCATTTCATACTTATCCATAATATTAGCATGCATGCACGTAAATTTGACCTTTGCACACATTATATTGACTGTTCATGCACTCATTTGACATTTCCTGGGTATAATTGATTTTTAATATGAATTGTGGATTATGTTTCCTAAAAATTGAGTTGGTGTGTATAATTAGTGATTTAGAAATTTTGGTGAAATATTGGAAATCTCTAAAATTTATGAGTATTTTGGGACTAAGAAAAATGCCAAGTGGCAGGACAATTCATAAATGGTAGTGGAAATAAATATCAAGTGGCAGAAGAAATTTTTTATAAGTGACATTAAGATTTAATGACAAGTGTCATTGAAAATAGGGAAATAATTTACTTAGAAATTGGAGACAAATGAACTAGTTAATACAGAGGATCCATTAGAAACCATAACGTGGTAACATGTGGAAAGTGAGAAGTGTCACTTTCCTTTCCAAACCTTTATCCACGATATTTTCCGTTTGAATGGCCATCTCCTTGTCTTTCATCTTTCACTCTCACGAAATGCTACCATCTTCTCTTTTTCTTTGTGGTTTTCTTCTCTTTTCTTCTTCATTTTCATGACACATTCAACTCTCACTATCATGAATCTTGCTACCATCTTTCACTTGTTTCTCCAAGGCCCTTATTGTCTTCATCATTTACTCTAAAGAAAACCTAAACCTTCCTTCTTGGATGATGATGATGATTGTGTAAGAGAAGAAAGCTAGGGTTAAGTGATATTTTGAAGATCTTGAAGTTATATAAGTATGTAGCATACTGTTCTTCATGATTCGTTGAATGAGATGTGTATGATGATAGTTAGGGGTTACATGATCATAAAATGGTGCTTTATATATGTTGGAACGTGGTTAATGAAATGAGTATATAAATTTCTTGCTTTTGTATATATTATGATTAATAATTTATAACATGTTGTAATGATTATTTAGAGATAGAAAGATCATCAAAATGATGTAGAAATTGTACAAAATATTTGATAGACAAATAGAGTTTTCACATTCTGTTTTCATTATACATTAACGTGGATTGCTTTGGGTGTTATAAAGATGAGTTAAAATGAGTTTGAAGCTAATGAAAAGGAGTACTATGGTGCCTGGAAATGGGAAGAATTAGTGTGATAGTTTAGAAGTGAAATGAATGTAATGATGGAGTAAAATATGTGTGCAAAAAATATGATTCATGTGTGTATATGATATGTTCTATTTTTGGTGTTAATGATCAATAATAAAATATGATTTGTTTTTTATTGATATTAAGCTAAAGTTGAAGTAGGAATGAAGAGAAAATAATGAGAACATGAGCTAGAAATGATAGACTAAGCAAAAGAGATTAACTAGGTTGAAAATGATGATAAAGTGTGCTGGAATATGTTAGATGGAGTTTTTTCACTGAACATGCATCTGTATTTTTTCCGTATCTTGATCTGTAGTATCCAAATGGTATTATTTTTAATTTAGATTAAACTAGAGACATATTCCTATAATTTTCATGAAGGGATTGAAATTGAATTATGTCCCTAAGGGTTTTGAAATTTGGCTTGAGGTTGAGTACTGGATGTTATTGTAGTTTAATGATAAGTGTCATTAAAAATTGGGAGACAATTTAACTATAAATTGGAGACAAATGATTAGTTAATAAAAAGGATCCATTAGAAACCATAACGTGGTAACATGTGGCAAGTGACAAGTGTCACTTTCCTTGCCACACCTTTATCCCCGATTTTTTTCATTTGAATGGCCATCTCCCTTGTCTTTCATCTTTCACTCTCACAAAATGCTCTCATATTCTTCATCTCTTCATCTCCTTTTCTTCGTGGTTTTCTTCTCTTTTCTTCTTCATTTCCACGACACCTTTAACTCCCACTAGCCTGAATCTTGCTATCATCTTTCACTTGTTTCTCCAAGACCCTTGTTGTCTTCATCATTTACTCCAAAGAAAAACTAAACCTTCCTTCTTGGATGATGATGATGATCATGTAAGATAAGAAATCTAGGGTCAAGTGATATTTTGAAGATCTTGAAGTTATACAAGTAAGTAGCATAATGTTCTTCATGATTCATTGAATGAGATATGTATGATGATAGTTAGGGGTTACATGATCATAAAATGGAGCTTTATATATGTTGGAACATGGTTAATGAAATGAGTATATAAATTTCTTGCTTTTATATATATGATGATTAATAATTCATAAGTTGTTGTAATGATGATCTAGAGATAGAAAGATCATCAAAATGATGAGAAATTGTGCAGAAAATTTGATAGACAAATGGAGTTTTCACGTTTTGTTTTCATTATACATTAACTTGGATTTCTTTGGGTGTTATAAAGATGATTTAAAATGAGTTTGAAGATAATGAAAAGGAGTAATATGGTGTCTGGAAATGGGAAGAATTAGTGTTATAGTTTAGAAGTGAAATGAATGTGATAATGGAGTAAGATATGTGTGTAGAAATATTATGCATGTGTGTATAAGATATGTTCTATTTTTGGTGTTAGTGATCAATAATAAAACATGATTTGTTTGTTATTGATATTAATCTGAAATTGAAGTAGTAATGAAGAGGAAATAATGAGAACATGAGCTAGAAATTATAGACTAAGAAAAAGAGATGAACTAGGTTGAAAATGATGATGAAGTGTGCAGGAATTTGTTAGATGGAGTTTTTTCACTGAACAGGCATCTGTATTTTGGATATATCTTCATCTTTAGTATCAAAATGATATGATTTTTAATTGAGATTAAACTAGAGACAAATGGCTACAATTTTCATGCGGGGATTGAATTTGAATTATGTCCTTAAGGGTTTTGAAATTTGGCTTGAAGTTGAGTACTGGATGCTACTGTAGTTTGAGAACAGTCTTTAGTATTTTGGGTATAACTTGCATAATATTGAACCAAACTGCATTAACTATATGTCGTTAGAAACTTAAGACATATAGGAACATTTTTTTGGAAGAAGGTGTTATCTAAATACCTCATTTTCTAGGTCATAATGGTTATAAAAAACTGACCTGAAAACCTACCTTGAAAACAAAGTTGAAAGAGCTGGAAAATTGGAGAAAACTGTTCGAATTTTTTGGATGGAAGCATCCCATGATCGTGGGAATAGGTCCATGATCGTGGGAATAGGTACATGATCATGGGAATGCCTAAAGAGGGCAGAAAGTTTCTGCAAATGAAACCCATGACCATAGTAAGTTTTTCACGATATTGGGAAAGGTTAATACATGAAATATGCATTTTTTATGTATGGTTTGGGACAACAAATGATTAGGTGCTTTCCTATGATGAATTTAGGCTTGAATGAAGCTTGAATTAAACCTAGAATAATGATTGAATAAGTGATTAAATGAGTGATATGTTTAGGATAATGAATAAGGATATAAATTAAGAATGGATTGTTGAACATGAGGTGTTCAAATATAGAAAATTGGAGATGTTATAAGAATGAAACCTAACCTATGATGGCTAAACTGATTCAATTAAGATGAATGATGAGGATTAATTAAAGATGAATGATAAAGTGGATATTATGTGGCCATAAAATGTTAGAATGATCTTGATGAATGATTGAATGATGCTGATCGGCTACGTGGTTGAATCTTTTGATTACTCCCTTGGAAACCAAATAAAAAAAATTTATTTCCAAGGATTGCAATATAGAGTGCAACCCCGGGTCGTCTCACTTAATCGGAACCTAGAGCAAATGATCTAAGCTAG
>JAOQMS010044365.1:0-10442 GCA_027563885.1 Erythroxylum longipes | reverse complement strand
ATATGATACAAGGACTTGTAATAGCTCTATCAACTACCAAGACACGATTTCTCTTGTCATCTTCCAAAATATAGTGACATGTTTTGGGAACTTGTAGTACTCAGTAAAACTGGTTGTTTCATGAAAAACATTGCAATCACTTGTTCAGGGACAAACGAAGTCAATCCTTTGATTTTTGTTGAACCAACTAGTCATAATCAAAACACGAGATACAGCTGCCTGAAGTCAATCAAAATTGGAAATGTACCCTCAACACAATACAAGAACCTCGTTTGAAAACCATTAAACAGCATCTTTAAATGAAAACTACAAGAATTATAGCTTGGATTCCAAAAGTTGCTTCGTATTTACTCTTCATTACAGATGGCGTGACCTAATTTAACTTAAACCAACAAAATCGATTGTTCACTAAACTGCCCAGTTCCCAACAAAAACATCAAACATCAAGCACATGTTCAAGAAATCTCCAGAATAAGTTAATATCACCAACATAAGCACAAATAAAGAAGCATTTACCAATCTACAAAAGCACTAGGACATTTCTAAACAGTAAATTCTACAAGCACTAAACAGTATAAAATCACCCAAAAAGCAATTAAAATAAAAAAGAACAAAAAAATTACCAGAAAGCAGTGTAATTAGAGAAGCCTTTAGCAGAAACCATAACGGCAACAGAAGCAGCAGCGAAACTACATTGCCCAATTCTCAACGCCAACCCACTAACCGTCCCCGGACTTCCTATAATTTCCTTCATTTTTTCAGTCTCTCCCACAACAATCTCGCACTCCTCTCTAGTTTTCACAAATCAAGAGGCCCTAGAAGGACCTCTCCCAAAATGCGAAACCCTAGCTGTCAAATTTGCTCTCCATCAACACAAATCTTCTTACACTGATCGATTTATTGATAGATTATTCGTGGTGGGACTGCTTGCTTTGCCGCCAACTTGGAATCATAAAGTTGTGATCTGACGAAAATTTGGAGTGCTCATTCTCCGAAATCAAATGTGAAATTAGAAAAAGACAAAGAAGAAAGAATTTGTTTTTAGGTTTAGTTTGTTGATGTCCGTGCTCTTGCGCTGACAAACGCTGAAAAGTACTCCATGAGAATGCCTTTCCCGTTCTTTTAGCTCTCTTCTTAATTAATTGTTTAATATAATAAATAATAAATAAATAATTATATTTATTATTTATTATATTAGAAATTAGTATAAAATAAAATTTAATAAAAATAAGCATTTGGTGATAATAAAAAAAGAGATTATTACTTTTGATTATGCTGAATTGCTGATTTTAGTATATATATTTAAAAGTAGGGAATATTGTTGTGTGTAAATAGGAGGAGAATATTAATTAATTAATTTTTAAAATTAATGCTTGAGATTTTATTTTATTTTATGAATACTTTAATAAATTTTAAAAGAGGAGATAGAATTATTTTGTTTTATATAAAATTTTTTGTATAAATTATAAATATTATTTCATTTTCTAATTAAATTTAAAAAGTTTATTTAATGTTATTTATTATTTTTAATTTTATCAAATATTTATTATTATTAAATTAAATTAAGATCATAATTTTAATAAAGTAAATTATATTAAATAACTTTTAATAAAAAGAATTTAAATAAAGAATCTTAAAATAATTTATAAATAAATTCCCAACTTTAAAAGATTTTGCTAATTACCTAAGTACCCCCATTTAGAACAAACACCATCGTCTGTTCTGTTCTTCAGAGAAGACATTCGCAGCTCCTTCTCCCTCTCGCTCTGTAGACTCAGTCGCTTTGCCAAAGATTTCTGCTGCTATGCGGTAAGGATTTATTCAAACCGTCTTGTACTCTTTCTCAAATTGAAATTAGTGTTTGAGAATTTGGAGCTATCAGCTATTGTTTAACAGTTCTGGGGGTAGTGGTTACGGGAAGTTGATAGAATTTGCACTCTCGATGTCAACGAGAAAACAACAAATCACATATTGTTCTCTGTGTAGCAACAAGTTTTAACCCCAAATGATAGAAACTCTTCTTTCACTTCTGGTCCCATTAACAAGAAGTAGCACACACACAGAATGAGTAACTTGGTTAATGGAAACCAACAATTAGTTGAAAGCATTATTGGGGTAGTGCTTAAGGGTGGTTGGAACAATCTTCTGAGACCCAAGTTTGTTGTTGGTTCTCATTTCACTACCACCACTACCATTCAAGAGGTACTAGTGCAGCTCTCTTCGTATAGCAGAATTTCTCACTCTTGGCCATTCTTCCAATGGGTTGAATCTTCTCTACCTCATTACCAACACTCCTTGAAAACCTCGTGGACTATGATTTATATATTAACCAAGCACAACTATTTCAAGCATGCGAAGATTTTACTTGAGAAGATTGCTTTTAAGGATTTTTTGTCAACTCGACCAGTCTTGAGTGCATTGGTCAGCAAAGATAATGGTGATGATTCAGATGTCAATGCTCTAATTTTAAGTTGGCTTGTTATAGCATATTGCAACTCTAGAATGACCCAGGAAGCTATTCAGGTTTTTGAACATATGAGGGTACATAGGTTGAGGCCAGAATTGCATGCTTGTACAGTATTGTTGAATTCTTTGGCTAAGGATAGATTAACTGATACAGTTTGGAAATTGTATAAGAAGATGGTTGGTCTAGGTGTTGAGGCTAATATTCATGTCTACAATGTGTTGATTCATGCTTGCTGTAAGTCTGGGGATGCGGAGAAAGCAGAGAAGGTATTGAGTGAAATGGAATTGAAGTCTGTTTTTCCTGACCTTTTCACTTATAATACATTGATTTCGTTATACTCCAAAAAGGGTATGCACTATGAAGCTTTATGTGTGCAACATAGGATGGAAACGGCTGGAATTAGTCCTGACATCGTTACTTATAACTCGCTAATTTATGGGTTATGTAGAGAAGGTAGGATGAGAGAGGCCTCGAGGCTTTTTAGGGAAATTAAAGATGCTAATCCCAACCATGTGACTTACACCACTTTGATTGATGGATTTTGCAGAGTAAATGATCTTGATGATGCTTTAAGATTACGGGAGGTAATGGAGACCAAAGGACTGCATCCTGGTGTTGTTACATATAATACAATTCTGCGCAAATTGTGTGGAGGAGGCAGAATAAGGGATGCAAACAAACTCTTGAATGAGATGAATGGCAAGAACATTGAACCTGATATTGTCACATGTAATACATTAATAAATGCTTATTGTAAGATAGGAGACACAAAGTCTGCTTTGAAAGTGAAGGATAAGATGTTGGATGCTGGACTGAAGCTAGACTCACTGACTTACAAGGCATTGATTCATGGATTCTGCAAGGTGAAAGAGATGGATAGTGCCAAAGAGTTCCTGTTTTCCATGCTTAATTCTGGATTTTGTCCAAGTTATTGCACTTATTACTGGCTTGTTGATGGCTATTGTGATCAACACAACGAAGAGGCAGTTGTTAAACTCCTTGATGAGTTTGTGACAAGAGGCCTGCTTGTTGACATCTCAGTGTACAGGGCACTAATACGAAGGTTTTGCAAACTTGAAAAGGTCGGTTACGCTGATGAGCTATTCCATCTTATGCAAGAGAAGGGTATATCAGGTGATAGTGTTATATATGCTAGTCTAGCATATGCGTATTGGAAACAAGGGAAGGCAAATGTTGCATCAGATTTGTTAGATGAAATGTACAAGAAAAGGTTGATGGTTACTCTGAAACTCTATAAAAGCTTTAATGCTTCTTTTTCTGGTGATGGTAACATCCTAAATCTCTTCTGGGATCACCTGGTTAAGGCACGATTATTGTCAAAGCAAGTGCTGAAAGATCTGCAGCAAGTCTGAAATTGCACTTTCATGTGTATTTTTCATTGTTCATTCGTTTTATGAGTTTAGAGAAAATAAATGACAGATTCCTCCTCCTCATCTACACATGCAAACAGACCATTACAAAGAAGCTTCTTCTGTTATAGCTGCAGTGGCTTCAATCCATATCTGCGTGAGAGATCATTCCTGCACCTGAGCATTGCCATGGCTATATCCTCCTCTGCCAATGAGCTCCTTCCTGTGTTTGTGACAAGATAAGCATTTGTCAACCAATGATACAGATGTGAGGACAGTAATTCCTTGAGTTGTGTGAGATGTTGAGGATGTGGTAGATCAAGATGAAGAGGGAACAAGCAGCCAAAGGAACAAGAAAAGAGAACACACCACTCCATCCATTGAATGAGTCTCCTGTAACCATCAAGTATATTATATAGATAACTTTCACAAACTTGGTGAACTTTAAAGAGGTAGTCTGTATGTTGCAGAAGGAATCTTCTTAGGGATGCCAAACTGGTCTGGTCGGCACAAGTTAATCAGGGTTGGAGTTGGGTTCGGATTCAAGAGGATCAGTCCAATTCTACCAAAACACCAAATTAACAGGTCATCCAACTGATTGGGTCAAAATGGGGCGAAAAAAGAAATCCAAATTGAACCTGACTCGATTCATTGTCATCCCTAAATCTTCTATTGGTGGCGCCATTGCTGAGTTGGATAACTTGCCTGCTAACGTGAAGTGAATTTAGAGGATTTGGTATAGGGCTTGAATTTGTAAAATGTTTTTGGCGGACCTATAAAATCAAATATTAGGGTATTGTTTCCTGCGATTGACCTTTGATACTTAAGTCTAAATTTAGATGATAAAATGTAATACTGGTTGAAACAGGATTCGTGTAAAAATAATTAGTAGTTTTATAGTATCTAGGGTTTGTAACGTGTTGGATGGAGTTTTAGTTTTAGTTTTTTTTTTTAAAGGAACCCGGAACCACTATCATTTGATTAAGTAAACCTTCGGATTGACGCAATAGTCTGTAAATTACTTCAATTGGGTACTCTACATTAGACAAGTACTGTATGATAGGCTCGATCGAGAGAGCGTAAGTAGGAGGATTCGAATACAGGACTTTGTGGTCTCATATCCTCCTACTTTACGGACTCGACCACCCCCAAGGGAGTGATGGAGTTTAAGTTGCTTGTACTTTAACTTGACATCAATATTTTGGATTTGAAATTTGGAAAGTCCAAAATCTGATCGATATCTTTTTTTACATTAATTTAGACTAATATTTTAAATCGGAATAAAATCAATTTAAAATTTAATTTATTAATTTTAAAGAAAGTCAATTTTATTATATCTATACGCACGAGCCTAACTAAGAATGACAATGATACGGACTGAGCTAGGGAGGCTCGAGGATAGGAAGGGGCTGAGAAAATCAGACCCACCTATTTGACTTCGAATCAGGCCTAGTTTCCATCCCTAAGTCCAACTTAAAATTTTGTGTTCTAGCCATAATCTAGTTTAAAGGTCGTTGGGTTTGGGGTTCCAAATTCGAACTTGAACTTGATCAAATTTGGATGGTTAAGTGAGGCTCAATTGAACTTGTTCAAACTCAAATAAATATCTATCTTTAATTTTTTAAAAAATTGAAAAAGATATTATATTTAAATGGCATTATTTTACTTAAAATTTTTCATGTAAAAAGTTTAAGCATAACTCAAATTTCGGTCAACTCAAATTAGAATTATTGTTTTTAAACTGAATGAATCTAGTCTAAGGATGACAATGAACTTGGATGGGCTTGCCCAACCTTGAGCTCAACACTACAGATTTTGTAAAAACTCTGGCCTTGCCTGAGGCAGCCAAGCCCGAACCTTAGCTCGATCAAGTCTAAGATTAGTCTAAGCTTGGCTTGATTTATCCTAACCTGATTTTATTTTATTTTTTAAATAAAAAATAAAAAATAACGCCATATTTTCCTTGTAATTATTGATCCTTGAGCCTCACATGAGGCGCCGGGCCTAAATACCATCCCTAGATTGAATAATTTTTGCCATTCCTAAACTATAAGTAATGCCATTTATGGAATATTGGAGATTGATCCATAAGCCAAATAATTGTGAATGGCCATTGTCATGATGTACACGAGACGAAGAATGTAGAGCGAAAGCCGACACGACAAAGCGAACTTTTATAGCAACTCCGGACCAATGTCAACAGTATCATTGTCAAACGACCGCCATCCTCAACGGTACCTTTGAGACCAGTCAAAAAAACAAGCTCATGCCACGCGCGAGAAATTCAATTTCTCTGATTGGTATA
The DNA here is from genome assembly GCA_027563885.1 of Erythroxylum longipes. NCBI lineage: Eukaryota > Viridiplantae > Streptophyta > Magnoliopsida > Malpighiales > Erythroxylaceae > Erythroxylum > Erythroxylum longipes. The sequence goes on along the minus strand of JAOQMS010044365.1, from coordinate 4,300 downwards.
ATATTAATTTGAAATAATATTAAATTGTAAGTAAATTGGATCATAACTTATGTATTAAAAATTTTAATCATTTAATGATATTAAGATTGATTTAAATATGATTCATTGACATAGTTAATTAATAATATGTTACATTAAAAAAATTATAAAAATAAAGTGAATGATACAAAAATTTATATAATTTAATTTACTTTATTTAAAATTCCCAAAAAAATTTAAAAATATGTCTCCCGTTAAACTTTTGAAATATACGGAATATATGACACAATTTTTATTTAAAATGAATTATTTAAATTAGATTTAAATTAATAAATTATCTTTAATTATTATTTTAAGTTAAATTTAATTATTTTAAGTCAAATTTAAGAATTAAATTTGGTCTTTATATAAGTGAAATTTGATTGATTTATATATAATATTTACTTGATATTTTTGTCATTATTTTTTAAAAGAATTTTTTATGAAAAACAATAAATTTTGAAAATTTTAAAGATTAAGAAAATTTTATTTAAAGAATAATTTTTTAAGTAGATTATTCAGGAGGGGCACGTGGCGAAGCTGTGTCCATCAATTTCAAGCCGGTGCGCGTACTCTGCTCCGTGTGCCTTTTGCCTTTCAAACTTTCGTTCATCTATCTTCTCTCTTCTTCCGTCGCCGTTATTTATACAACACTTTACGCTCTCTTTTTTTTAAACTAGCGTTAACCAGAACTAAAGGAAGTGAACTTTGTGTTTGGTTTCTGGTAAAAAATGGCGCAATCCCTTAGGTTCTTCGAACTCAACACTGGAGCCAAAATTCCTTCCGTTGGTCTTGGAACGTGGCAGGCCGCACCCGGCGTTGTTGGAGAAGCCGTTACCACCGCTGTCAAGGTTTGTTGTTTGATGTTATTCATGTTGTCGTTTCCGTTTTCTGTATACTTATGTTGTTATGATCACTGTGTTTTGACGGGCTCGTGCTTGATGCAGGTTGGATATAGACACATTGATTGTGCACGAGCTTACGCGAACGAGAAGGAGGTGATGATTCTGCTAACCTCTTCTTTATTAAGCATATATCGCAAGAATCAATTTTTATGGTTGGTGTTCTAGATTGGTCGTGTGTTGAAGAAGCTGTTTGATGATGGTGTTGTGAAACGTGAGGAGTTGTTTATCACTTCCAAGCTCTGGTAAGGCCTGTTCTGTTTCTAATTTAACATTATCTGGAAAAATTTTGGATCTACAATCCTGATTTTATTGTCTGCAGGAATTCTGATCATGCACCAGAAGATGTGCCAAAGGCATTAGATAGAACTCTACAGGACTTGCAACTTGACTACTTAGATCTGTATTTGGTAATGCTTATCTCAGTTTCTGGGATTTACAATGTAAAAGAAGTTGTTTCTTGTCTGTAACTTAAATCTCTTTTTGTAGATACATTGGCCTGTGAGAATGACGGCACCTGAATTTAAGACTGAAAATCTAACAATTCCTGACATACCTAGTACATGGAAAGCAATGGAGGCAGTTTATGATTCCGGCAAGGCTCGAGCTATCGGAGTCAGTAATTTCTCTTCGAAAAAACTCAGAGACCTCTTAGAAATTGCTCGGGTGCCTCCTGCTGTTAACCAGGTGGAATGTCACCCTGTATGGCAACAACCAAAGCTTCACGAGTTTTGTAAATCCAAGGCAATTCACATAACTGTAAGTGTGACATTGATGCAACTCTTTTTGTTTCCACATTTGGTTGTCATTGGTATGTTCATGATCATCTGGACTCTTATGTGGGTTTTGTGCAAAATGCAGGGGTATTCCCCATTAGGGTCTCCTGGTACAGGAAGTATGAAGACTCAGGTTCTTGAGAATCCCATACTCAACATGGTGGCTGAGAAATTAGGGAAGTCTCCTGCACAAGTTGCTCTCCGTTGGGGGCTTCAAATGGGGCATAGTGTTCTGCCAAAGAGCACCAACGAGACAAGGATCAAGCAGAACTTTGACATTTTCGACTGGTCTATTCCTGAAGATTTGTTTGCCAAGTTCTCTGAAATTGAGCAGGCAAATACCCCTATTTCACTACTCTCTGATCATTTTGTGTCTGTTTGGTATACATGAGATTTACTTGCAAGTAATTAGGAATGGCAAACCTGCAAGCTTTAGGCCTTTGACCGTTTGATCCGAACCGACTTAGTCCATTGTCATCTTTACTGATTATCCTGTTACTTATTTCGTGATTGAGACTACTGACTGATCCTATACACTAAACATTGCAGGAGAGACTCGTTAAAGGAACTTTCTTTGTGAACGAGAAATATGGTTCATACAAGACCGTGGAAGAACTATGGGATGGTGAATAAACAGATGTTCCCATGTTGTATCAAGTAAGCTTATGTTGTTAGACCTGTCTGCTATCATACTCTACGAGAAGCTTTTAAGATGCTGCATCAATAATTTGCTTCATAAAGCTAGATCAGCTATACTGCTTTGTTTGGATGTTTTGCAACTTCTATTCTGTATACTGTATTATTCAGAAATAATAAATTCCCAGTTCCTTATACCTGTTTTGGAATAAGCACAAGTGCGTTCCAACAAATTTGGACTCCTTAAAACTTCTTTTCCAAATCAAGGGAAATATAGTTAATTGATCTAATAGGTGTAGGGAATTGATGGATGGCTTGTATGTTATAGCAATGGTAAGGGTTGGGTCTGCTCGAGCTCGAGCTCGGCCGAAATTCTATATTCGGGTCCAGCCATGCACGAAGCTTGATTGGATTTGATCAGGTTCAATTAATTTTTTTAATTTTAAAAGATTTCGAAATTAGTTGAAGCTCAAATAATTTAAGACTAAACCCGTTAAATTCAAATTAGGATAAACAAGGCTGAATTTAGCTTACAGATAGAGATAGCGTGGTTCCACCACTGTCATCATCTGTTTCTGTCATATTCTAGTCTGCCATCGTAAAACCCCGTATCCGATAATAGAATCAGTATACCGAGTGTTACTGTATTCTTAAATACCTAATACTTTGAATTACAAAATTTTCTATTTAAAACCTCATCATTCTAGTAATTACTATTCACTTTATAAAAATTTTGACAAAGCTTCTTCCATATTTATTTAAAATCTTCTGCAAGAAACTTCAATACACTTCTCATGCAAGCTACTCAACTACCATCTACTTGTCAATCTTCTTGACAATATAATTTATCCATCCTTCAATATATTTAAACTCATCTAAACCAAAATTCATACATAACTTTCATATATAATTCACAATAAATTTATGTAATCCTTCACTTTTTTATGTGTACATGTCATAATTAAAAACAAAAATAATATTTTGTAGTACATCTACCTCCAAGTCTTCTGAGATCCTTTATGTGACTCTTGTCTTATAGTAGATCCACCGCAACTTTCTTCTAATTCTCTTCAAAACCTACGTGTGGAAAGAAAATCCTCCCGCTAAGCTATAGGCTTAATGATGTTCAAACAATTCTATTTCTCATTCAATTTAATTCATTCCACCATAACATGCATAACATATAATATTTTTCAAATATAAATATCTTCATTTATTTCTAAGCGTAAATAGGCATTTAAAATCAATTTATGAAATACAAGCATGTATCTATTATAATAATTCATATCTAATTATACAATAATCAATAAATTATACATCCAATTACTACTTTCATTTGAAGTTCTTTAATCATTAATCATGCATTTTTCTATTTTATGTAATTGCCCCAAAGTAAAATTCAACGAAATTGCATCACTGAACTGAATAAGCGGGATTTTAAAATACCAAACCAGGTTCTCGGAATCATATGGTCTATTTTTTTTATTTACATTCATATTGAGAATGAGCTCTTGAAGCCATGCAGTTCATAACACAACTCACATGTCTTACATTAGAATTGAGCTCTCGGAGCCATACAGTCCGGTAACACATATCATGACGCAGTACTGCTAACTTCCTAATTGGCATGCCAACCTTATCACATTCCTCCAATTCTTATCTATTTCACTAGGGACAAATCTAATTAAATTTCATTGAAATTTAATGATAAACACTCATAATTGCCAATTCAAGCTATTTTATATTCGACCAAAGCAAATGTCACTCCTTAATGTCATTTTTTTCTTTCGTTATTAGTTTTAATTTAGTTCATACACTATTCAAAACATATTCATCTTACCAATTAGTAAAAAATAACATGTATATCAAGTTTCCCAATTCAAACATAATGATGCCAATTGGGGAAAATACAAATTATAAGTCCAAAATTCAAATTAATCACATATACTACTTCATTTACAATCCAAT